>PVIU01014217.1:0-52867 GCA_004026605.1 Ondatra zibethicus | reverse complement strand
GTGTGCCTGATCTAATGGGAGCTCACCAAATCCAGCTGGACCAGGACTGAATGAGCATGTGATCAAACCGGAATCTCTGAATGTGGCTGTCAATGGGGGCTGACTGAGAAGCCAATGATAATGGCACTGGGACCTATCTCTTCTGCATGTATTAGCTTTTTGGGAATCTAGTCTATATGGATGCACACCTTCCTAGGCCAGGATGGAGGTGGGAGGGCCTTGGGCTTCCACAGGGCAGGGTACCCTGCCCCCTCTTAAGGAAGCAGGGGGAGTGAGGAGGGTTAGTGGGGGAGCGGGAGGGGACTGGGAGAAGGGGAGGAAGTGTAAATTTTTTGAATGAAAAATAAAAGAATATATATAAAAAGAAAGAAAGAAAGAACGTGTCTTCATTTGTCTCCGAGACCAGCATTCTGCTCGCTATGCAGCTGAAAATTCCAGAATTTGGAATGAAATTTTGGGATTGAGAAAGTAATATAGACTGAGCATAGAGCAAACCGAAAAGAGAAAGCAAGGCTGGCCCAAGAGGGTAAGCAATTTGTCCATGGTCACAAAGCCTCTGGAACTGAAAAACCAAACCTGAGCTCCTCTGTGTCAGGCTGTGACTGGTGAAGTGAGCTGTGGGGCTCAGCACAGAGGAGAAATGTACCCCCTCCACTCTCCACACTGCTCAGAAGGACCTCTCTCAGGCCCCTTCCTTTCTTCCACGGGTATCACCATCTCAGTCACACTCACCTCTGCACAACCCACCCCCTGCCCACCCCTGCAATGTCCCTTCCCCTGCAAGCTGAAGGAAACAGCCTGCTTACTCAGAACAGTCCCAGCCTTAAGATAAGACAAGCACCTTGGCAGGGAGACTTGAATATAAAATTGCAAACAGCTTTTGAAGTTGCAGATCCAGAATACTCTAAGCCAAAGAAGAGGGGCTTGCCTCTTCTGCCCCTTGTCTAACTCAACACTCCCAAAGGGTGGAAACGGGTCCTGCCAGCTTTCGGATGTGCTCTCACAAGGTTGCCTGCCGCACACATGCCTGTCACCAGAGTAAAACCCCCGTGAGGTTGTCACCACCAGAAGCAGGGGACCTCTTTCTGCTGAAAACAGAGCAGAGGGGTATGGTGCTCTCATCCTCTCATGTGCTCAGACATGTCCTACCTGGTCTCAGTGGGCTCTCACCTCTGTAAGAAATCAAGAACTCCAGATTGTAAGACAAGACAGCGAGGGTCTCTGAACACAGAGCTGGCTCACCCTACCACTTGCTATTGTGTGACCCTGACCAAGTGACTTAATCCCTCAACTTTTCCACCTGCGAAACGGGGCTGAAACAATAGCACTACAATACTTCATTACTTATAATACCTAGGGCTTTTTAAAAACTACAAAACAGGTAAAATATTAAAGTAAGTGGATCATGGACAAAATCTGGCAAAATGACAGATGCAAAGTCAGCAATAGATGTCACTGTTTATTTTAAAAACAGAAAATAGAATTATCAAAATACGTACTAGAGAACTCTTAAGTTTGGGTGGCACCTCAATAGATTCCCACTGCACATTAGATTCCATACAAATAGGTGCAGACAACCCTAATGTTATGGCGTCATGTTTAATGACATTATTGTCATGCATAGAAATGAATAATTAACAAGAGTCAGTAATATTCTTTTTAGAATTGTCATTTTAAAGTAACAGCACGATTATACATATTTTAGCCTGTATGTAGCATGTATATATATGTATGTGCATGTGTGTGTATCTTAGCCTGCATGTAGTATGTATACATATCTTAGTTTGTATATAATATTTATGTGTGTGTGTGTATATCTTAGCCTGTGTGAGATATATATTTCTATACTTTCCAAAATTCAAACAAAAACTTGATTAGTTTCATAGTTAGAAAAATTAAACAAAACACACAATAACCTGAAGTACCAGCTGGCTTGTGGTGCACAAACAGGGCTATCTGATGGAAACCGCGATCAAAGAGTAAAAAGCCGGGAAGATTGCGTCATGACTTCCCCTGCTGGCACAATTAGACATTTCTTCTGGAAGCTTCAAGAGGCCCAGATTTCAAAATTTAAATGGAAATGGGCCACAGATATTTCTTAGAGATTATCAGCAGTACTTCCAGCCCAGAAAAAGCCAAAACCAAGGATTCTTTTACATGTAGAGGGCACCATCTGAGCCTGTAGCTCTATGTGTGTGCGCAGGCTTCACTACATAAGGCCGTTTGAGATTGACCTGGTGAGTGTGCAAAGACAGACAGGCAGACAGACTAAATGGCATACACACACACACACACACACACACTACTGCTGTTTTGTTTCCACTGCTTTGCCTTACATTTTCCTTGAAGGAGTTTGGGGATTCGACCTTTGTCTTCCCTCTATATACATAGAAATGTCTCCAACTAGGGTTTCCCTTCAGCTGGTAAAATGGTAGAGAGTTGCTAGTGTCCTCTGAACATGAAAAGTCTGAAAGCGGACGTTACAAGCCCCATCTTTGAAGTATTCATGTAAGGAAGATGGGGAATTATAGCGAAGCTAATCTATTCTCAGGATCTATGAGCACACGAACCAGCTGGGTCATTTGGCAGCAGACAAAAGCTTAAGGGACCTCAAAAGCTGGCTTTTGCTTAGTGGTAAATTCAGGGTCTCTCATGGGCTGAACCAACTACATATTTGAAAACCTCTAATATATTAAAAATTGAATAGATTCCAGAATACTGCTACATGAACTACGGTATTTTTCATGTTTACATTTAGCAAACGAATGCTTTTGACCCAGGAGTAATTTTTAAAATAACATGCGTGCGTTGTTTTGGAGATAGCCTCAGACGTCAGGCTCTGAGGCCTTTCATCAATAAAAAACCCAACACAAGCAGCCCTCTGTGGCTGTGCCTGTCATGAACTGAGTAAGGGCACGGAGAAGAAGACTCCTGAGGGGCTGGTCTTAGGTCACAACATCAGCCATGGCTCATGGTGTTGTGGGAAGGGTGGGAGAGGCCAAGAGTGACCTCAAACTGGAGCCTCCCTCAGATCTCATGTGCCTCCGGAGACACTCTCTTTGGACAAGACCTTTGGATCCAAAACAAGTAGTATAACCAAACTAGATTCTCAGCTCTTCTTTGGGCTGCCGAGAGATGTCAATCTCCTTTCTAGGACTGGTCATTTTCTTCACACACAACAAATGGATTCTACCCAAGTAGAGAGATGGATCTCCGAAGATGCTCCTGGGTCCTCCTAAACCCCATGTCTCTAAAACCCCTTCAGAACAGGCAGCTGAAAATGGCACAAATATACTTCAGGAGAATGCTATATTGTCCAATCTTTATGATGACTGCCTGATACCAGGTTCCCTGGAACATAGGAAAACAAAGAAAAGCCACAGAGGTTCCTAAATCATGCTAATAATGAAACTGAGACAGGACAATTACACAATGACCTGACCTCAGGACTCTCATGGCAGCCAAAACTATGCTAACTTAGCAGTGGTCTCAGGCTTCTACTTTGCCATAATCTGGTCTTACAGTGCCTGATGTACACCGTGAATCTGGTTAATGTCAGCTAACTACATCTGTGGACTGAAAGCCATTAGGGAAAAACCCAACACCAGTATGAGAAACGTTCCTTTGAGTTATTGGTCAGGGTTGTCCAAGAGACTCCTAAAGCATTGTATAGGCTATTGCCACTGTCCTTAGTTGCCCTTCCCAAACCCCAGAGGTAGAAGGTGAATCCCTGTTGCCGAAGACACCACGCCCTTCAGACACAGGGTCCAGAGGACCTGAGCTGGATCTGACATGAAAGCACCCTTCCTGACAATTAGCTTTCACAGTACCAGAAGGCACTATGGAAGCTTCAGAAAGAAGGGAGCAATCAGAACCACAGACTCAGAACCACAACAACAGTCAGCAGGGCATAATGAGCCCAAGGGTAACCAAGAGCTCTCTAATTGGACTCAAGGTCCAGTCAACAAGAGGAAAATCATGCCTGGTTCTGAAAACCTAGCCAGTTACCCAGGCTTAGTGAAGTCATGGATCTTGTAGGAGAATCTACAGCCATCACTTTACTAAAGAGCATGCATAACTCCTAACTACATCCTAAACATGCATCCTAATGCTCACAGGTGAGTACAGCTCTCGCTATTTACAACAGATGGAGATTATTACAGAAAGCCACAGCTGATAAAGATGCAGAGTTGTGGACCCCAGTTCCAGTGGACAGATTTACAACACAGCACCCGCACCCAAGCAAGGCTCAGGGGTCATTGTAGAAGAGAAGGAGGGAAGATGGTGAGAACCCTAGAAATGTCACAGAAGCTACACTCATGACGTCTCAACAACATGGCTGCCTAACATGACCTGAGTGTCGATGACACCAACTGTGCTAATAGGTAAGGGAGAAAGTTCAAGAGGTCTCAATCCTACACAAAGAACTACAGACAGTTAAGGAATGCTGGAAACAGGAGAAAGAGTCTCCTCCAAGGAAAAGCACAGCAGCTGGGCATCCAACATCAGATGGTCAGCCCTGAAAACACACACACACACACACACACACACACACACACACACACACACACGTAATGTTATACAAACTGCCCAGGTTGTACTTAGAAATTTAGAAATACATACTACAAACACACACGCATAGGTGCACACACACACACGTACGCACATACACATACACACCAATTATAGAAAATGAGGCCATAAATCTTAAAGGGGATTATGTAGGTAGGGTTGAAGAGAGGAAAGGGAAGGTGGAAAATAACAAAATTTTATTATAATCTCAAAAATTATAAAATTCTTTTAAAAAAAGAAAATTGTTAGATTTTGGATTCAACACTCCTTTTAGTCCGTTTTTAATTCTCAGCTGGTGGTTTTCCAAGTCTTCCTATGAATCCAGCTATCTCCTAATAGTTTGTTTCCCCTCAAATTATATAAGTAATGTCAACACACCTGTCGTGTTTACTTCTCAATCTCAGGAACATTGCTTCCTATTGTTTCACTTTGTGGTTTAGAAGTTCAAAAACTTTTCTCCCCCAGGAAGAATATCAGAGCAAAGAAAATAGAGTTACAAATCTACTTAAGAACAAACAGGGCCCTCCAAGGAAAACAGAGGATCTGGCATCAGGAGAACATGCCCACTGCACAGAAAGAAGCCAAACGGATTAGTCATTATAAATACAGATGTGCTTTTGAACAAAACACAATAAAAAGTTGAAACTTACTCTTGGAAACAAGAGAACTTACTACAAATGCTATTGGGGTCTGAATGAGAAGCACACAGTTCCCTGCGGGACACTAACATCAACAGAAGGGTTGGTGGGCACCCCGGGGAAGTGGCAAGATTCTGCCCACCTTTCGGCTTAAAAGGCCAAGTTTATTCTCCCTGCTTTGCTAGACACAGCACATTTACCAAATTATCCTGTGAGTCTTCAGGAAAATGATGGGGTGCTGAGAGATAGCCACACTCCGCGAGAGGCTGTGGATCTCTAGTGGCATCCATATTTACCATGCACAGCCGAGCCCAGAAGTTTCAAATCTTCTCTGACAGCACACACAGCAGCGTCAGTGGCCATTGGCCTCCCTTGAAAAGGGCGAGCGTTCACTGCCGCAAAATAAGCTAAAAAGCAGACTGTAGCCTCGTGGCTTTTCATTTGCTCTTCCCTAGCACTCCATGCCATGGCTTTTAAATAATTAGGTGCAATTTTTTTTTAAAAAACTTGTGAAGAACAGTAAGTGGTTTAGCAGGGAGCATTTTCCCTAATGAAACAACAGTAGGTAGCTGCATTCAGGCTAACAGGGAAAAGGAACTGCAATTTTCCGTTGCTTATTCATCCAGCATTTTCACACAGCTTTCACATGAGATGCCGGGGCCTGTTCCCTCTTCATCTTTGGATTCATAAGCCTTCAGGAAAAGTGCAAAGAGGTAGAATTATAACGGACATTTGAAGGATGGATAAGTGCAGGAAAAACAAACATACACCAGGAGATAACACAGAGAATTCCTGAGATAAAAATGAAATGTGATCAAGGCAAAAAAAAAATTTCCACAGCTAATCACCTGGACATTAAGGAGGGACTCCACTGTTTCCAGACTTCATCAGTGACTCGCTGCAAATTAACCATGAGTATTTGAAGCAACAGATTGTTGAAATGTGCGCATATCAACATTAACACTATCAAAAATGTCAGTCACACCCAAAATACATTCACACTAAATTCTCCAGAGGTGAAGTGGCTGGGAATGTAGTTCAATGGTGGACTGCTTGCCCAGCAGGTATGAGGTCATAGGTTGAATCACCAGTTAACATACACACACACACACACACACACACACCTTAAAAGAATGTCGACCATAAAATTTTTCTTTTTTAGTAGAAGTAATGCTGTTATTCTACAAAACAGTGAGACTCCTTCCTCTTCTCCCACCCCTCCTCCCCAGCTCCTCGGTAGTTGTATCTGTGTGCAAGCATGCTCTCAAGTGTGAATGATGTGTGTTTCAGGACAACCTTGGGTGTCAGCATTTGCCTTCCACCGTGTTTGTGACAGGGTCTCTTTGAGTTCACCACTGTGGACTCCAAGATAGCTGGAAGCCACACCACTACCCTACCTCAAGTCTCCAGGCCTTCCTCTGTATTCACCTCCCATGTTGTCATAGGAATTCTGTGTTACAGACGGGTGAGTAACTACATGGGTTCTGGGAATCCTGACTCCGGTCTTACGGAGTCAAACTTTTAACCCACTGAGCAGCAGAATTTCTACTATCAATAAAGCCAGGGGCATCTTGGGAAAATTATGAAGCCAGCTTCACAGTCAGTAGGTACCTGTGTGATGAGATAGCTATATCCGTGTTTTGATCTTTGAAACTTAAGGCTCAAGCCTCGGCTCTCCTGTGACTATGGAACTGTTCATAGTTGAAAAATAAGCTTTTCCTGCATGGTTGACCCAGGTTGTCTAGCCGGCTTCAGACACCGATCGGTGGTTCTCTAGCGACCTCTAGTGGTGTAATGGGGAACATATTCTATCAATGGGAAGGGAAAAGAGAGGACAATGAACATGAGGGACTGTGTAAGGCACTCCCTTCTCCATACTATGTGTGCCCCCTTATCTCTAGCCTCTCAACCTTGGTTTTCTAGTGTCCTCTCCCAGGACAGTATTTCTTCAAAGGAATTAAGACAGGCCGTTTCAGTGTTGGGTTTAAGAGCTGTATTCTACTCCAAAGCTACACAGAGAAACTCTGTCTCGAAAAACAAAAATCAAAATAAAACAAGAGCTATATTCTAGCTACTGTTAAGGTTTGGTTTTTGTTCATTTGGGGTGTTGTTTTTTTCATTCTTCCAGGGTTTTTGTTTAGTTTGGTTTTCGGGTTTGGTTTTTGCGGTGGTGACTGAGGCAGGGAGAGGGGCTGGGAGTTCATTGTGAAGTCCCAGAAGCAGAGAGAGCCAGGCTTTTAATACACATTTAAAAGGACAGAGTCAGCAAAGATAAAGGATATCAACCTTTGCGTGAGCTTCGGAGATGACCCCTCCCAACAAATAAAACTCACCCCACAGCTCTGCATGTGGACAATGGAAGAGTCTGTTTGAACCTGGATCCTTATTGTATGTTATTGGGTTATGATTTGTTTTCTCTCCACCATGTCTTCACACAACTACTGAACATATGTATTTAAGTAGATGTACTAGAAGGACATTTTTAAAAAAAAAAGATGAAAATTCCTCTTGGCTTTGAACAAATCATTATCTCCTTAGAAGGCAGAGCTCCATGTAAATCTTCATATATGATGTACACACGTTGAAATGTCGCTACCCTCGGAAACATATGTAACTGATATGTTCTTCTCTTTCTTTATATCTTACTTCCTTCCTTTCTCCCTTCCTTCCTTGGTTGCTTTAGTTTGGTTTTTCAATACAGCTCTGTGTAATAGCCCTGGCTGTCCTAGAACTGGCTTTGTAGGCCAGGCTGGCCTCGAACTTACACAGATTCACCTGCTGTTGCCTCCCGAGTGCTGGGATTAAAGGCCTGAATAACCACGCCTTACCAGCAATGACTGTATTAATTAAAAATGGCAATGTATTTTTAAAACATGAGTAAAGCAGACTGTACCAACAGAAACAGGGATGGAATTCAAAGACAACACCGTAAATTTTATATGCGTCCCCATTTTGCCTCAAAGTTCTATTCCAAGACTAAAAACAAATGTCTCTCTGATCCAGTAAAAGCATCCCTTGTTGCAGATCCAAGATTAAGCCCTTTCTTATCAGGCCTATGGTAGAAGTGGGCAGCCCAGAAGGACCTGCTTCATCTACGGCCACACTTGAGTAGCTAGCTTCCTTTCATCTGTAGGAGTGCAGGATTTCCCAGAAACCCTGCCAAAGCCATGGTTGGGCCACAAAACAAACAGGTACATGCTGAGAGACGACTAATCACTGTCACAGTGTGTTTCAGTGGTTTGTGGTGTCAGAGAGATTTCCATCAAACGTTTAAAGGAACTGGAGAGGAGGAAGCCTTCCCTTGTATTCCTTTGGTTGCTTTCTTAGTTCTAACCTGGAAGGAGCAGAAACTGATGAGCAACACCCGGCAATAATCTACTGAATTGTCATTATCAAAGACTGTGGTCTTAGCGTCAGTTAGATTTCTGCCTCATGTCTTTGGTCTATTTTAGGGTGAGATTCATTATAAAATTCAGTCACTTATTGCTCTCTGGAAGACTACATGAAGGTTGTCACACCAAGTTTATAAAAGTTTGGTTTTGTGTTTCTTCATTTTCCAAAATCAAAAGTGTATCTGTTCAGGTTTATTCTCAAGGGAAAAAAATGCGGGGCGGTGGTGGTGCACGTCTTTAATTCCAGCACTCAGGAGGCAGGGGCAGGTGGATCTCTGTGAGTTCGAGGCCAGCCTGGTCTACAAGAGCTAGTTCCAGGACAGGCTCCAAAGCTACAGAGAAACCCTGTCTCAAAAAACCAAAAAAAAAAAAAGTGTATCTGTGTGGGGAAAAGGTTAGTGATGTCACCTGAGCAGCTGGTACCCATAATTCCCTTAGGAAAGAATGTGTGCCATCAGTCTCTCTCCCTCCCCCCTTCGTGCAGGAGAATTGTCTGTATTCTGTCAATCATAATTTAAATAATCGCTGATTGGCTATTAGCCAGGGTGTATAGGTGGGGCAACCAGACAGGAAGTAGAGACGGAGCAAGGAGAATAGGAGAATTCTGGGAAGCAGCAAACTCTCTCGGCAGTCCTGCCCAGACCACGGAAGAAACAGGATGTGACCTGCCCCGCTGAAAAAGGTACTGAGCCATGTGGCTGACATAGATAAGGATAATGGGTTAACATACGTTATAAGAGCTAATAAGAAGCCTGAGCTAATGGGCCAATCAGTTTGTAATCTTCTGGAGACCTCTGTGTGACTTTCATTGGGGCTTAACGACTGTGGGAACTAGGAGGGACAGGGCCCCAACAAGCAGGCCCTCATGTTACACCCCTCTCCTCCTCCTCTCTTCAGATAATCTATAATCTATTGTGGTAGATGGTGGCTCTGTGGCTGTGTTAACATGGTTAGGAACAAAAACTGCTAAAGCAGTGGCTCTCAACCTTCCTAAGGCTAAGGCTCTTTTATCCAGTTCCTCATGTTGTAGAGGAACATAACATTATTTTTGTTGCTACTTCATAACTGTTGCTTCTTTTACGAATCGTATACGAAATACTTTGGGAGACAGAGGTTTGCCGAGGGGGTCACGACCCACAGGTTGAGAACCACTGTAGGACCGTTAACCTGCTCTGATGTGTTCTGTGGGTGAAACTGAGCCTGCTTTGGTGTCACTTCAGAGGAAGAGGCAAAAACAAGCCAATGAATCATGATGGCAACCTGTAAACAGTGTAGCCAGAGAGGATGACTTCTCCTTGATGAGCTTAATTTTAAAAAGAGGATCAAAAAAAGTAAGTAAAAAGGAATTGGTATACAAATAATAACAAATATTCAGAAATTTTGGTCTCTCCAATGACTCCTTTAAAGTCCACCTATTTGCCCTGTGTGGAGCTGTCTGACAAACGGCACACTGGAGCCTCCTGCCTGAGCCCTCGGGCCCTTTCACAGAAACTATTGTTCCTGATGCTTCAAAGCTCTTTCAGGCCCTTCCAACCCAGCCCAAGTCAATTGCTAAAGTCTTTATAAATGCATAAAAGAAATAAAGTACTTTGGTAACTTAGTAAATTCAGCAAATTGGTTATTTAACAATTGTTGAGATGGTTTTGGGGAAATTGGACCATTGTGCTGGGAAAAAATGGGATCATTCCAGGTTAGGGGAAGTCTTCCCACAGGTCCATTCTGTCACATTGTCCTTTGTCTGCTTCCCCCAGCAAAGGGACACACGCCCGAAATTCAAGGGACTTTCCTCCTGCTGGAGGAGAGGATGATGGGAGTAGACTTAGACCTGGAGAGACTATTGCTGAGCTCACATCCACAGGACTCCTTAAACAGAAGTTCCGAGAAGATGGCTAGAGTCCACCAGGAAGAGATTTCCGTAAATGGAAATGGCTGCTCTCAGAGTTCAGAGAGAGTCTCAGAGCAGTGGCGATAACTCATCAACCTGGAGGTTTGGCGATGCTCAGACATCTTTTCAGCACAGAGACCCTCTGATCTTCAGAGAGACACCCTAGACTCAGTCATTGGATGGGAGACCACACTGTCCTCTGGAGGATGCTCTTCAAACATAGACCATGGCCAAGCTTAGAAGCACACTCTGCACACGTGGGGTTACATGGACTACCCAGAGAGGAAAAGGGACACAAGATGAACTTTGTTCGTGAAGGAGAGAAAAAGAGAGGCCCTTTGGGGCCCACTTACAGCCATCTCCTCTTTATGAGGGAAGACAGAAGAAAAGCTACATCAAAAATAGATTTTATTGCATTGAACTCTATCTGGAAAGTTAAATATCTCATGGAAACACAGAGAAATCACACAGTTCCCCTAGCACAACCCCAGCCTGGGACCAGACAATACCCTACATTTTGATAATCAGACATGTAAAGATACGCATGGCAACCACGAGCATTGGTGTTGATGCTGGCGAAGGGGCAGTCTATAGGAGTACGTCTCCCCATTCTTCCTCCACAGATCTCAAGAGCCAGCCTAGTACTAAGATACAAGGGCATCTCAGCCTGGGTCCTTCCAGGTGGTAGGCAATGGGATGGCTAGTATACCCCCATGTTAAGCCTGGCGTCTATTGTGTGGAAACTGAGCAGTGAACAGTGACTCTCATTCAGAGTCAGGCTTTTGTGAATGATGTTCTAACAGCTCTGTTCCCAGGTCTAAAAAGGATCCACATACTCCCTTGGTCTCCTTAATAAAACTGCAGACGAGGTAATTTTGCACAATTAAACCAATATAGGAGCAAAGGGAAGATCAATGCATGGCTAGCTCTCTCCGCAGTATTTGGAGGAGCACGACTTATAACCAATAATATCCTTTAATCTGCTTGATTTAGGCCAACACATGGGGTGCAGGACCAAACGCTCAGCACAAAGCTGTGATGGAGCTCAGTACATCACTGCAGCTGTGTGTTCACATCTCAGAAACCACAAAATCAATACCCCAAACAGCGGAGTGGAATCTTAAGGGAGAGGTCGATTCAACCTGCGGTTATTGGTGCCAATGCATTGCTCTGAACGTGAGAAGGCGTCTGACATTCCTGACACTGAATGGGTTGGGGGCAGCCCAACAGGGGTCAGCAGAAAAGACCCCTGGGCCTACAGTGAGCCACACAGACCTTTGAAACAGCTTGTTCAGCTGTCTTCCCAGACCTTAGCTCATACATGCCACTTCCTGGGCTTAGATGAGAACAAGGCGAAGAAACAGAAATAGTTCATATTTCATCCTCCGGTCTCGGGGCTACAAAAGCCCTCAGTCTCCAGCTTCCTCCTGGAGTTCACAGAGCATAGCTGCACTGATATAGGCATGAATTGCCACTCTGTGGGCCCTGGCGAGGCTACAGTGTGGTGTGCCGTGAGGGTTCACACTATCCCCTTGTTGCCTAGGGAGCCCCGGAATAGAGTGCTTCTGTCCTGATGCACATTTAGTTTCAAATCAAAGTCACAGAAACTGAAAATGACCTCTTCCTGGGAACTGAGAGTTTGTGTTTGAGGGGAAATTTGGATCTCCACTGGCCTTACCTCACAGCCCTGGAGGAGACTCTTAAACATCTTCAGTTAACCATGACAGGGACTTCCTCTTTGGCTGTCAAGCCCCACACGTCCTCATTACTAGTCTCTGAATTCCCCAGTCCCTGCTCCGCAGTCACACCCAGGAGTCATTCTGCAGAGTCTGTCATGAAAAGGAGAGTTACTAGTATACTGGGTTCCAGAAGCACCCCTCTCCTCAGCTTGAAACACCAATCACAGGGCCTGAAATATCGAAACCAAGGTGGTAACACATGGGGAGCTGCCATGCAACCCAGCTGTCCCCTCCCTGTGCGCGTCAAGCGATGGGAAGAGTGGGGGAGTGGGAGAGTGGAAAGGAAGCCGGAGGAGAACGGGACCTAAGCAGACCAACCTTCTGGAGGCCAAATCGCGTCAGGTGAAGCCAGGGCTAAGCACTTAGCCAGGCCTCCTCAGTGAGGCCAACAAATCAACACCGTGTCAACCGACCTTTGCTGATGAGCTCTGCCGCTCTCTCTAAGAGAAGACGACCCACACAAAGCCCCAGATTTGCAGGGAGTAACACCTGCCAGTGCAGCCCCGTGAGACAAGGGCTCTAGGATAAGGGGACCACTGCGGAGCCCGGTGGCCTCGCTAATTCCCACCGCCTACTGGATGAGATCTGGCGCAGATCGTTTACATCATCATCTTCTCAATCCCAAATTAAGACAGCAGGACCAACCTTACAATAATTATGAGAATTAAATAAGCCAGACTATATAGAGAGTGAGCATAAATATCAACTATAAATTTAAAAATGTGGGGTTTTATTTTTATGTGCTTTTTGTTTTGTTTTGGTATTTCTGTCTTTCTTTTAGTATATATTTCTGTTTTGATTTTCATTTTTTCTTGTTTATTTTTTGAGAGAGAGAGAAAGAAAGAACGTGACATTGGGTGGGTAGAAAAGTAGGATCTAGGATGAGTTGGGGGAGAAGAAAACAATTTTAAAAGTCAAATACAAAGCAAAAAAATTTACCGTAACAGACATAAACCTCAGTTCTCAAAGCTAATGGATAAAAGGATCCACCTTTTCCATTTTCTTGAAATTAATCTGAGGGAACCAGAAGCATCTAGGGCATGCAGTCACAGGACCCTGGATCCTGGGCTGAGGATCACACAGCCCTAGGTCATGTATCCATGAGGTTCCATTATTTTGGCTTCTGCTATGACCCTAATATGAAGGCACACATGATTCTTCAGGACCTTTCTCTATCAGGTCAAAGGCCTCCTTTGATACATCCTGCATCCTCTTCCAACTCAAAGTGGTTCTCATATTATACCTGTCCTTCTCCCCTTTGGGGCCACTCTCCCTTCAAGGTCACCCTCAACCCCACCTGTTTCCCTCCAACCTTTTACTAGCAGTAGGCAAAAGGGCAAGAAGATTTAAATTTCCTATCAGAGGCCGATCCGAAGGGTGTGCTGGCCTACCTACTTAAGCAGGGAACAGAAACAGGAAGAAAGTTGTTAATAGTCCAACATAGTGTTCCACCGTAATAACATATCATAATGTGCTGGATGATGCCAGCTTAGGGCAGGGGCACCAGGAACCATGACTACCTGGGAAAAGATAATGAAGTTCTCAGGAAACATCAGTGAATAAAGGGGTTCAAGGAAGCTTCAGTTCCTCAACCAGGGTTGTGGGGGCAGGGGTGCATCCCTTGAAGGAATGACTCCTGAGCTGAGCTCTGACTCAGGAGGAAGGGCAGTGCGAGGGACAGAGAAGGAAGGTTAGTGGCAGTTGTCCTGGTGTCATTTCTGTTGCTATGATAAAATACCCTGACAAACAGTAACAGGAGGGGAGGGTTTCTTGGGATAAAAATCCCAGGCTACAATCTATCGCTGCAGCTGGAAGCAGCTAGTCACATCCACAGCCAAGGGCAGAGAGAATTAGATGTGCCTGCTTCCCTGTCCTTGTTCCCCTCTCCACAGTCAACACAGCTCAGACCCAACCCTTGGCAAGGGTGCCAGGGCAGACCTTCCAACCTCACTTCAAAAGAATCAAGACAGTCTCCGTACAAACATGCCCACAGGCCAACTGGTCTACATAGTCCCTCATTAGTACGTTCTTTGGGGATGATTCTAGAGAGTGTCAAGTTGGCAGTGAAAACTAATCCTCATAAGAGTTGTAGAAACAAGCTGTGCACTTTCAAAACCCACAAGCAGGACCCTGTACTTTACAATATGACCGTTAACATCTGGGTCTGGTTAGTGAGATGAAGTGGAAGTAGGAAGACAAGGAACAGAGAACAAATGTAAAGATAGGCTGTTTAAAGTATTGTCTATAAAACAGAGAATTGTAGATTAGTATGATGAATGAAATTTTTTAAGTAAATTGTAGAATGATTTCATTTAGAAACACCAAACCACACCCTTGCGGGCTACTTCAACCTTCTCAGCCCAAAGAGCTTGTCTGATGTGAATTTAAAGATTTCTACATTAATTGTTTTTAAAATCAGGATGCCAATTAAAAATAAAAGATGCCTTATTTTATTTTTGTTAAATACACACACACACGCGCGCGCAACAAGTTTTAGAACATTCCTTACTCTCAGTACATAACAATCCTTTTTTCTAGTCTATTATCTTCCAATGTCTTATTTGACATCATTTGAAGCTATGACCCCAAATGACTGAAGTAATTTCCTGACCCACTTGCCGTGGTCCAGGTAGAACCCTTGAAGGGATATGAAGGAAGTGCCCTGGTTCAGTTAATGAATGCACTACTGGTCTCTGACTCTGAGGAGGAGATAAAACAGGAGGAAGACCACACGGAAGGTTCATTTGAGTCTTAAGTGGCCTGCAGGGAGTCCTCCACCGTAGCAACGCTGATGAAGACAAGGCGAAAGCAGGAGCTTGAGAGTGGACTGCATGAGGAGCGGAGAACATGGAGACTGTTCTTCCTCCGTTCTAGGTACACCATTAACTGAACAGAGGGTGACATTCAGGGCCACACTGACAACAAATAGTTCTGCTCCAGTTGACGGATGTATTGCTTTTGTGCTGCTGTGACCAAAATGCCCAGCAGAAACAACATGGAGAGATAACTTTTGGGTCTCCTTCCATCACAGTGGAGAACTGTTAAAGTCTTGTTCACATGGCATCGGATGGGGAGCAGAGACTGACTAGGATCTATCTTCAAAGGCCTGTTCCTAGTGTCTTAGTTCACCTGCCAGGGCCTTATCTCCTCATGGCTCCCACATCTTCAAAACAACACTGCAAGCTGAGGACAAAGTATTTAATAATGAACCTAAAAAGGACATTTCAGATTTGGACATAACGATTACCCTTGAATTCAAGTTTTCCAGACAGTGGTGGCACACACCTTTAATCCAAGTACTTGGGAGGCAGAGGCAGGTGAATCTCTGAATTCATAGGCCAGCCTGGTTCACAGAACAAGTTTCAGCACAGCCAGGGCTACACAGAGAAACCATGTCTTGAAAAAAAACAAACAAAAAGAAAGAAAGAAAGAGAGAGGGAGGGAGGAAAGGAGGGAGGGAGGGAAAGAAAAGGAAAGAGAGAGAGGTATCCAAGTGAAAACATTCAGTGGGTATTTATGTGTTAGAGTTTGAAGTTCAAAGGAACAATTAGCACTACACTGATATTTTAGGATAATCAGTATTTGAGTTGCAATTAAAATTTTGAGACTGTGTATTATACCCCAGGGAAACATTTTTAGAGCTAACCACCCTCGAGATTGTTTTATCTTGTTTCTGTGTATGCAATAATATATTTATAGTATTTTCATACATATATTAAATTAATTACTGTAATCTTGCACAAACACACACACACTTGCACGTATGCATGCATACATGCCCATACAACTTGTGCATGCAGGAATACCATAAAAATGAGGTTAACAAAACAACTGCAGACTTCACAGAGAAGCTGGAGTGGAGAAGTACAAGAAGGACGGTTGGCTCCTTTTTCTGTATTCTAACTGCTATTTTAGTAACCATTGTTATGAAAATAAAAGAACCTATTGGTAGAGTAAGAGAATATAAAACAATAAACAAGTATATACAGAACAATAACAGCAAAAAGATGGCCATTTGGCCCATTAAGCCAATGACATCTCCCTCTTTTCTATGCAGCTGTAGCTGGATGAGCAGCGGTACACAGCCGGGAGCCTACCCCTGTGCCCAAACATGCAACCCTGCGCTAACTGAACACCTGGCACACAGTAGACACCCTTAGAGACCTGGAGAGAGGCCAAAAAGAATCAGTCATCTATCTTTATATGTGACTACCACATCCATAATATCTATGCACTTGGAGGTGACGATTTATGTGTCCCTGATAAAAGACAAACCTCTGATGATAAAAAACCTGCTGAAGTCATGAATAAATCATTTGAATTCCTTGAAAATAGGGCCAATGCTTTTGGCATTATATCACAGAATCGTTCAGTGCCTAAAACTGCAATGTATGGTGACAGAATGAAACAACCTTCTCCTATGGGAATGCAATTACTGCATTGCTAATCAATGTGAGTGTCATGCTTGCATGAGGGGGACGAGCAGGCCCTGCTGTGACTGAGTGCACGTCCTTCTATAAACACACAAATTCCCAAAGGTGTCGCACTGTATCATTTTTGGCAATATCAAAATTACTTATTCAAGTATATCTCATTTTAATAATTTTTAAATGCCAATGTTCACTAGGTAGTGAATAATAAACTCATTATGTCAATAAATTACTTCATTTCTAAAAGTGACAACTTCCATTTTTCATATAAAATAAGCACATTCCAAATGAAGATATGTGGTCTTTTGTGTCTTTCTCAATATTAAGTTAAAAGGATGATGGAGAACTTTCTAGCCTACATTCAAAACTGCTTTGGTTACAGTTTGGCATTTTAGTCTTTTCAGGGTGTACTAGAAAGACCCTAATCATATTTATCATTAATACTATATCGTATGTGTGTTTGTGTACATGTACATACACATGCATGTGCCAAGGTGTGCATTCAAAGGTCAGAGGACAGCTTTCACAGGTCATTCCCTACTTCCTCCATGGGGGTCCTAAGGATTAATATCAGGTCATAAGATTGGTGATAAGCACTTTAACCTGCTGAGCCAACTTTTGGTCTATAATTATATTTTTGTTGATAAAGATAAAAAGCACAAGTTTTCAATACTCTGTTTTAATGTCATTACCATAATCAGGAATATTTCTACATAAAACATGCAGGATGGTTGTGTTCACCTTAAGCTGAACTTCCAGTGAGTGGTTAAATTAATATTTAAGGAACCTAACAATCAGTAACCTTGCATTGCTGTGTCCCTTCTTTGTGGTTGTGACCAAAATACAGGAAAGAAACCATTTGAGAAGTCCGCAGCAAGTGGCTTTACAGACAGCCTGGCCCTTTATCAATGCTCTCATTTTTCTGAGGTCTCAGACACAGTAACCTCT
Source organism: Ondatra zibethicus (assembly GCA_004026605.1). Taxonomy (NCBI): domain Eukaryota; kingdom Metazoa; phylum Chordata; class Mammalia; order Rodentia; family Cricetidae; genus Ondatra; species Ondatra zibethicus. The sequence continues at coordinate 35,263 of PVIU01014217.1, read as the reverse complement.
ATCTAAAAATATTAAACATAAAATTCCAGAACTAAACACTCTTTTTTTGTTTGTTTTTTGTTTTTTTATTTTCTTTATTTTATTTTTTTTATTTTTCCATTCAAAAATTGACACTTCCTCCCCTTCTCCCATTCCCCATTCGCACCCCCACTAACCCTCCTCCCTCCCCCTCCATCCTTAAGAGAGGGCAGGGTACCCTGCCCTGTGGGAAGTCCAAGGCCCTCCCCGCTCCATCCTGGCCTAGGAAGTTGTGAATCCAAGTAAACTAGGGTCCCCAAAAGCCAATACATGCAGAAGAGACAGGTCCCAGTGCCATTATTGATGGCTTCTCAGTCCGTCCCCATTGGCAGCCACATTTAGAGAGTCTGGTTTGATCACATGCTCATTCAGTCCCGGTCCAGCTGGATTTGGTGAGCTCCCATTAGATCAGGCACACTGTCTCAGTGGGTGGACCAACCCCTTGCGGTCCTGATTTCCTTGCTCATCTTCTCCCTCCTTCTCTCTTCAACTGGACCTTGGGAGCTTAGTCCATTACTCTGATGTGGCTGTGGGTCTCTGTCTCTATCTCCATCCATCAGACGAAATTTCTATGGTGATAATCAAGATATTCATCAGTGTGACTATGGGACAAGGCCAGTTCAGGCACCCTATCCTCTGCTGCCCAAGGACCTAGCAAGGGACATCCCCATGGACACCTGGGATCCCCTCTAGAGCTAAGTCTCTTGCCAACCCTAAAATGGCTCCCTTAGTGTAGATATCTTCTTCCCTGCTCCAATATCTGTCCTTCCCCAATCTCTACCCTTCCACTGCCCCAAGCTCTCTCAGTGTGGCGGTTTCTCAGGAAATTGGGAATCAACCTACCTCAAGATCCAGCAATACCAATCTTGGGAATATACCCAAGAGATGCCCAATAATACTACAAAAGCATTTGTTCAACTATGTTCATAGCAGCATTATTTGTAATAGCCAGAACCTGGAAACAACCTAAGTGCCCGTCAATGGAAGAATGGATAAAGAAAGTGTGGAATATATACACATTAGAATACTACTCAACAGTAAAAACAATGACATCTTGAATTTTGCATGCAAATGGATGGAAATAGAAAACACTATCCTTAGTGAGATAACCCAAACTCAAAAATATGAATATGGTATGTACTCACTCATTAGTGGACTCTAGCCATAAACAAAGGACATTAAGCCTATAGTTCACAAGCCTAGAGAAGACAGATAGCAAGGTGAACCCAAAGAAAAACATATATAGATCCTGCTGGAAATTGGAAGCAAACAAGATCGCCGGGCAAAAGTTGAGCACGGGGGTGGGGGTAGGGGTGGGGCTGGGGCTGGGGGAAGGGGAGAGGGGGAAGGAAAAGGGAGAAGGGAAGGACTAACACTCTTTATGTTTGAAATTACACAAAATCTGTAGTCTGATGCCCTACACTGTCCTCCATCTTGCTTTGAATATAAAACATCCCTTTGTCCAGTTCCTCCACTCTGTAGAAGTCACCTTCCATTAGTCATTCAAAAGTCATCTTCAGTACTGTGATTAGGCACAAAAAGATTGGGGAGAATATTCGCATATCTTTAATTATAGCCCATGACTATAATTATTTTGTTTTATTATTATTTATCATCATTAGTCTTATACTGTATCTAACTTAATCTTAGGAACAGATATAAATATAAGTTCAATACAGTCTGGAGGTTCAGTATCCACTGGGATTCATGGCATGGATGCCTCACAGGTGAGAAAGGATAACTGTATTGCTTTCCAACTCTGTTCCTTAAGATGTAATTAACATAAAAAATTTTAGGTCAATTTTCATTATTAAAATAGGGGCTGTGTGACCAGATAAATTCCACTAAGAAGAAACCCATAAACTGTGGACTTTATGCTTGGAGGATGCAAAAACGTGCCTTGGGGGCCAGAACCTCCTCATCAAAGGTCACAGAGAATGAAAACGCAAACCTACTTGAAAGATTTTAATTTGAAAATTCAGAGTTACCTCAAGTGCTAGACTCAAACAGGGCCTTCTAGGGAAATGTTTTCCCAAGTTCAGCTATACAGACACTTGGCACCACTGCAGTCATGATCCAAGGAGCACAAGCTTCCTCCCAACCTAGCATCAGAATTTGGCATCATCCCATGGTGCTGTTTGTGAAAGCATGTCAGATGTGAGAGTCACAGAGCCATCAAGGCTTACGCCAAGGCTCCAGGGGGAAAAAAGCCTGTGAAGCCAGGCAATGGATAGCAGGGTTACTTCCCTATGTGGAATGTTCATGAAGCTCTGAAGGTGAAGTCTGAGTTGCAATGGAGACCCCACGGTATTGAAGACATCAAGAACCTCGAACATCTGTGAGGGAAAGTCACACCCACCAAAGGTAGTCTGCCAAAGTTGCATGTGTTACAGGGAACCGCATCAGGCAGGCAAGGGCCCCACAAGTCCACTAGAGCCAAGATGGTGACACTGAGAACATCAGGTACCAGACAAGAGACTTGAAATATTTGCTCTGCTGTGTTCTGGTTTTCTGTTGGAGCATTTTTCCTTTACTGCATCCCCTTTTTCCTTTTGGAATTGAGCATGTTCATTCTGTGACATATTATATTGGGAGTATGTAATTATTTTGGTGGTGTTTGTTGTTGTTGGTACTTACTTTGTTTTCTTCTCAATTTTACTAGAGCTTATAGTTCAAAGGAAATATTGGACTTTGACTTTTTTAATTTGAACTGTAAAGTCTATGGGAGCTTTTGAAGTTGGATTGGAGGTACTATGCACTCTGAGATGACAGTGAAGCTCTAGGGGCTAGGCAGGTAATATTACAGTTTAATGTGACATGTCTCCCACATGTTCATGTGTTCTAACTCTTAGTCCTCAATGGGTGATTGGGAGCTTTGGGAACAGGAGGTATTACAGCTCTCTGGGAAGGTGACACAACTTGGCATCTTCTGGATGCCCCTGCTGGTCTCTAGTTTTGAGAACTCAGGCAAGCCAACATGATCATGTTTGTTTGGCAATTACAGGTAGCCGCTATTAGTTAGAACTGAGTAGGAATGGGGTAGCCCTCAGTCATTAAGAGCATGGTATTAATGAAAGCAAGCCTCAGGTGGAATTCTAGCACCCAGCCTCTATTCACTAGTAAGCATGCACCCAGGCTACTCCTGAAGAGTCTTTTGCTCCTTGAGGTATTTGTGCGAATGCTTTGCCATGTGGATTAGTTACCTTTTCTTGAGGCTGTGACCAGAAATCAGAGGAAACAAGAGAATAAAGGTTTGTTTGGCAGGGTGTCCAGATAGCCTAGCTGTGTCACTTTGCCAGATAGCTGTAATCCTGAGCCTTTCTAAAGACTTAATAGCCTTAGAAGCTATAAAAGGCCCAGAACACCTGAACCATTAATACATTAATGTTTTTGTTAAGTATGAGCCTAAATTCCTCCTACTACTTACTTTCCCTGCCTGGAAATTCAGCCTATACCTCCCCCCTCACTATTGGCCATTCAATAGAATGCCAGACACTGCTGTAGGCACTAGGAACATGAAAAGAAATATAAGAGATATATTCTTCCTCTAGCTATCAACAACATTTAAGAAGCAGCATGTGCTCAGTAAGAAACTCATAGAACTAAATTTATCACCTGTTTCCTCAATGACAGGAAGATTTAGGATGTTTTGTGAGCAGAAAAGAGATCATGGGAAGTGCCAAACGAAAACAAGGAGGCAAAACACTGAAAGAAGTTTCTTTAGGAGGGCAACCATAGCATCCTGAAACCAGACCCAACCCCAACCCAGGTAACAGAAGTTGTTATTGAAGGAGGGGGGCAGGGACTGATGGTTCTAGCGAGACAGAATACTACTACTACACCAAGGAGCTATGTCATCTCTATTTACTAATAGACCATTGGACTCCTGCGGATTACTGGACTTCGGGACTGTTGGGGAATCCGACAGTAGAGTAACTCCCAGCCCGGGCAGAACACAGATGTAATTCTTCTCTCAGCATTCATGTTTATCCCAAACCCTCCCCACGAGACAAGGTTCCTTCCTTTTGTTACCACAGACCAAATGAATATAGAATAATCTGGTGTTTGCAGCACACAATGGCTTCAGTGAGTAGAGGTAAATGAAAGGAAAATGCATCGTCTGCCCCCTGCCAAGTTAGAGAACAGGCCCTCAAGGCCCCATCAATCGGGGCCAGATGTGGAAATCACCCTGTATCTCATTGTCCCCTCCCAAAGTTCTGCTGCCTGAAGTCATTTTGAAACAGAGGCAGGTAAATGTGAATTTGCTGAAGAACTTTTCCCAGAGAAGGAGGAAAGGGGTTGAGAGTCAAGGGGAAAACCTGCATTTTCTACTGTTGAGGATTAGGACTGCCCTTGGCAAGGAACTGAGAACTACTTGGAAAAAGTCAAAAGACTTGTCAGACATCAAAAGCTCAGAACAATGCTTTAGTGATTTAAGTGTAAATGAATCTTTGACACATATGGATTAAATTTCCCTTCCAGGGCACACACTAGAGCACTGAAGAAAATGTTTCTGACAAGTCCCTTGCTCAGTTTACCAAATGACAGCAGACTGTGTGATGGATCATGTGTGAAGTCCAATTGCATGCCATCCCAACAGACTTATGCGTCCCCAGCTCACCAAGCTCTACCGTCAGAGGACCTCAGAGTGGGCAAAGCAGACACAAAAGCATTGACCACAGGGAGTCCTTGTCTATGCCCTCTTTGTCCTAAGCTTCCAGTACTCGAAGCTGGGGGATCCTGACTAACACCATGCATGGCTTATACAAACTGGGAACTCAACATGTGCCACATCTGAAATTTAAAAAAAAAAAAACGACTCAAATGTAATAAAATATCAAGTCATTGCTAAGGATCCACAAATACAAGCAATAGGTATTGTCCTTAATCAAAGAGTGGGTTCTCTGTTTATGCCTTTCTAAAGGTGTTGATCAGTGAAGGTGGGAAGTAATTGAAGTTAGTTGTCATGTTTCCTTCATGCCAAACAAAGCTTGTCATGATGGGCACAAATATTGTACTCCTTGGATCACACATAAAACAGTAATGATACAAGACAGTCTCCATGCCAGAGGAAGCTGGACAGACTTCACTGGAAGTACAAGCATGCTTGTCTTTGCCACAACTGGATGTACTAATGACTTTCTGCTCAAGAAAGTCCCAGGGACAATACCTTGGAAATCTACAGAACATGGCCTGCATCTGTATCTGCTGGGAAAGGCTTGGCAGCACAATCTACTAACTTGGAATTGTTTCTTAAGATTTCACAGCTCCTCCCAGCCCCTGGAAGAGGGCTGAGGATAACAAAGTGGAGAGCTTCGTCCACAAGGTCACCTGAGGCTTACAGCCAAGCTAGCCAGTGGAAGGCGCCACCACAGGTGTCTGGGTGTACCAGAAGTCACCCAACAAGCATCCTCCTGTTTTCACAGAACTGTTACTTAAATTCCACCTTCATTCTGAAATGAATAAGAGCGGGAAGAATTGATAGGAATCAAGCAAGTGTGCAAAAACTGTGGGAGTTAAAGTTTTTATCATATTGGCAAGATTATATGCATTCTAGTCTCTTTGAAATAAGTCGAATAGTAAGAGCCTAAGAGGACAAAAAAAGCAAATACTGAAATTTGACTCAGGAGTCCTGAGAGTCCTCCTTTTGATTCACTGGGTCCCAACAGGGTCTACTTGGTGAAAGAAGAGTCACCATTTTGAAAACTGATAAGGGTCACGCTGGTACAAATCTAAAACTATATTATTGAAAAATGCTGATGTGTTGCTGTAAGAAATCCTACAGCCAGTAGTTACCCGCCCACTGGGGCGTGGCCTCTTATACTATTTATGACAATGTAGAGCATGTGCCTGGCCTCTTTTCCACCTGCGGGATTCGATTTCTGTTCTCCGTTCTAGCAGAGGAGTCTGATTTGTGAATCTACCCCTAAATAAATAACCATATATTTTTCTCAATTCTGAGCTAACGTGGGATTTCTTTTAAGTGTCCTTCTTCATCTGGGGCCCACATGGATTCGGTCTCCACACCTACTGGGTGGACAGCCTAAAGGCCTAGCCGGTCACGACCCAAAAATTCTCCCAACCCTGCCGGCTTGGTTTGCTTTTAACTGAGTGGTTTTTTGTAGAACCCCTGTCACAGCTTTATGCTGGTACAAATCTAAAACTACATTACTGAAAAATGTTAATGTATTTTAATTGCTTTTGAATAAATTTCAAACTCATAACTTTGGGTTGGGCATGTAGTTCAATGTATAAACAATGTGTTTTGAAAATGCAAGGGCCTTGGTTCTCCTACCAGCACCATAAAATCTACAACTCTGGATATCATTAGCTGTGAATACAAAGAAGGGCCCGCAAGAGATACCTTGGTCCTAAAGACATTGAGCAAAATCATTCTCAATAAGAATAATTAATTATATGTTTTGTGTGGCTCTATAGTAATCTTCATTAGACAAGACAGTCAAGAAAGTAAGAAATTAAAATTTCTTTTAGAAAAATGGCAGTAAGACTGAGACATTCCAAACCTGGGTGTGTGATTAAACTCATTAGCCTAAATCTAAATATGGCCAAGGGTGTAGAATAGCATTTGCAGATGACTGAGGAATAAAACCATGTACAGAATTGTCCTGACTATTACTCTTTAGATTGAAGAGCTGTGACATCTTCCAACTACATGAAAGCTTTAAAAAAAAAAAAAGCAGAATCATTGTATATTAGTATGCTGTCTTGTCACGAAAGCAGATTTTTATTTTTTCATGTCCCAGAGAAAGTTGTTATATTTATCACTGATACTTAACATCCTGCCCTAAAATACTTCTATGATAATTTATGTATCTAAAAGAAGACAAAGGAGGGAGAAAGAAAAGGAAGTTTGGAGGGGAAGAAAGAGAAAGAGGGAGAAGAACAATTAGTAGCATACTAGGTCTGGAACATTCTAGAAATTCTACGGCCTAACTGGTTAGAGAGCTTCACAAATAGATCAGGGCCTTGAAATTCAGAAAAGATTAAAATACTGAGTACAGATTAATAAACATCAAATAAGAATAATTTATTTTAGGAAACAATCATTCTTGTGAAATGAGCTGGAAGAGTTTTTGGTGGAAGAATGGGGGGGCGATCCCAAGTAATTAATTTTGAATTTATTTATTTTATAAATTCCATACTAGATTTCAAACAAATTTTAAACTGCCCACACCATTCCTTGACTATTTTATTTTCTGTTGTATCATTTAGTGGATTTAATCAATTCCATAAAGAACGCAACAAATGCTGGCCAGCAGATCACATAAACTTCAAGAACTTGGGAACCATTAGTGAGGAGCTTGCTTACAGTGTACTGTAAGCTCCGGGTGAAATGGAGCCCTGTCTGAACTGACATGGCCTTCAGGGAAGAGTGAAGAGTGGCTAATAGATGAAAAGGATGGGTACCCACTGATCAGCCACACTGTATAGCAAACAGCACCCACGCACTTTTCCCCAGAATAGGACTTACCAGATTTTAGTAAAGACACGTGGAGATATTTCTTTTTGGGCATTAACTTAAATCTCTTTTTCAATTCTTATTTTTAGACACCAAGTCCTGTGGTTAGCATTACAGAAGGGTTTCTGGAGGACAGCCATATTGCCAATGATTTTTAATGGATGCCAAAGAAGGAAAAACATTCCAACTTGGAGAGAATAATTCAGGCCATAGCAGACAGCACCAGGCAGTCGAAATGCAAACCACGAGTGTTAACTGGCAGGACAATAGAAGCATTGCCTCAGAAGAAGGCTATCACAGTATTCTCCTGACTGCGTAGCGGCATGTAAGAGCTATTTTTGAAATGACACTTCTAAGTCTTGCGGAAACTTCGGATGTTTGCCTCAAATACTGTACTGTAAATTGAGACCCTTTTATAGCCTGAAAGATTTTTTTTTCTTTGCTAAATTAAAACAAATACATGAGAAAGAACAGTTGAGAGGATTGAGGGTGGACATTTAGTCACATGTACAAAGACGCTGGTGGAGCCATGGGAACAAGAACAAACGCATGGAAGCTACATCCAGAACTGTCATTTGCCAAACCTAAACTTGAATGGCCAGCTCATCTGTGTCTCTGTTTGCCGTCAATGAAAATGAAATAATGGTTCTTGATATCTCAAGGTCTTCAGGTAGAGAAATCAAGGATAGCATCCATGGCAAAATTATAGCAAGTTTAGGGACTAATTTTACAAATTGGACCCATGGAGAAAGCATAGGTGAGGGAAAGCTGTGGGGAGCACGCTTGAGTAGGAGAAAGGGGCTCAGAGGTATGAGGGTCAAATGAGATGAAGAGGATGGAGAGGGGGCTGGAGAGATGGCTCAGTGGTTAAGAGCATTGCCTGCTCCTCCAAAGGTCCTGAGTTCAATTCCCGGCAACCACATGGTGGCTCACAACCATCTGTAATGAGGTCTGGTGCCCTCTTCTGGCCTGCAGACATACACGCAGACAGAATATTGTATACATAATAAATAAATAAATATTTAAAAAAAAACAATAGGTAAAATGATAAAAAAAAAAACGAGGATGGAGAGCAGCTAAAACATGCCTTGTTCAAACACTGCCGAGTATATCCTTATCTTTAAAATTAAGAAATAATTTTAAAATAAAATACTAAAAATTATTTATAATTAAGGAAAGCAGATAGTTCTGGTTAAAGGAGAGAGACTGAACTTTATCTTTCCAAAACATTTCAGCAGAACACGTGACAGAGATATCGGAGTCTATTAATTAACATCTTACAAGTGCAAGACGGTAGTGGGAATCTTTCCCTTGGTCCCAGGGCACGGTTTCTGTCAGAGTTCTAGTGCCCCCAGGGTTCTGACAGGCATCCCTTCAGCAGCACGTCAAAGGCACTTTCCAGTCGGACCCAGCATCCGGCAAACTGACTGCACGTAGTCTGGGTCTCTCCCCGGCTCCAGTCTATGCGGTCTCACTTGAACGAGCTCTCAAAACGAGTCCTGCTTATCTAGCTCCAACAGGGTGTTGAGTTTCTCATGCGGAGGATCTGGAAAGAAGACGCTATTCTTAGCAGGGTTTATTTGTAGAGTACTTAGTGGTGGCTGCCTGGCTGTTCCAGGAATGACACCAATGTGGGAGGGGATCAGGCTGGCACATCCATTCTACAAATACCTGCCCTGGTACAGATAGGGCCATGGAAAGCACCGTCTGGGTGCAAATGTTTTAACTACCTTGTGGATAAACAGAGAGCCATGCGAGCGTATTCCTCTCTGTGATTCACCCCTGGCTCTGCTCACCAGTGGAAGACGAGGGTTATATCCGGTCCTCATGAGTGCAACCACTACATTTCTTGGCTGAATGCCTTCCATCTCCCACTGATGAAATCCAAAACCTTAGAGTCAGGAAATATCACTGGACATCCCAAAACATGCTCCAAAGTCTCCACACCAGCTCACATCATTCCTGGCACCCAAGGTCGGCATCAGTGCACGCCTGCTCCAGTGTCATGGAAGGCTCACGTAGCTAGACTCAATCAGAAAGTCAGAGTGAGGGGCAATGAAAAGTCAGAGTGAAGACTGCAGCTGGCATCTGAAGGCAGGACGATATGCAGGCAACCTGGTCAACTAAGACACGGAGGGCGCACTCAGGGCACGGTCACAGTGATCACATGACAACAATGGACACAGCCACTTCGTCACTCTCATTATCTTTACAGTCCATGTCCAGATACAATCAAGGCTCTGTCCTCAGGGCAACATGTTAGATTCACTGAGCAATGAGAGTGTTACCTATTACATGATCCAAAACAATTCACCTCTTTAAAGTCACTTTATCTGCATCTTGGACATATTTGTCTTTATCCATGTCCTCATTCTTATCTTAAAGTATAATATCCATAGACAGCATAACATACACATATATGCATGTGTGGCACACACACACACATTACAGATTAAAATGTGTAGGTGGAGATCATCAGTTCTTTTTTATTGCATTTAATTTTTATATCTATTTGTTTCTTTCAGCCTTTTTTTTCCACTTTTCCTATTTGAGTTGCTTGTTCATGAAAAAGAATGTTTTCTTAACACCACATGCCTCTTACCCAAATTTCAGATGAACATTGTTGACTTCTCTCAGGAAAATTTTTCCTGAGCTTTAAAACCTCATCAGTGCCCGAGTATTTGATGGGACTTCTCTTTATGATGGGCAGAACCATCTATTCTAGCAGCTGGTTTCCACCTGTGGGTGAGAACACCCATGCAGCCCAGCAAGCAGACCTTTCATGAGCTTTTTGCATCACGTGTCAACTGTAAAGAGGATGCTGCACTGGAATCCACTCAGACAGTCTAGCACAACCCTTTAGTTCCCTCACAAACCTGCTGTGCATCTTCACATCCAAAGGCACCTGCAGTCATGGTTTTCATCCATTCCACCGAGGCCACACCCAAGAAGTCTAAACTTGCAAAGAGCTAACCACAGGCATTCACTCAGAAAAGACCTTCCTGTATTTGTTGACCTAAAAACATGGATTTTTTTTCATTCCAGGAAGAGGAGACACATTTTTAAAAATACAAACAACAACAACAAAAAAAAAATAGAAAGACCAAGAAACAAAAGAAGTCCCAGAGATACTTTCCTGAAATGTATCTCCTAAAATGTTTCTGAGGCTAGTGTTGACTTTCTGCCAATAACTGAAAGCTAAGGCAATGCAACTGATTTTCCTTGACACAATAGTCACCTCCACAGGATGCTCCTATGGGCTTCCTCCTCCAACAAAGACAGGCTCCTTTTCCCAGGACACTGAGTCCTCTTCGAGAACAGCCCTACATGGCCCCTGTCCCCCTCTCTGTTCTCCAGGTTCAGGAGCGTGAGAAAGAAACAGGAAGTAGTCACTGGCATCATCCCAGCCTCCACCAGAAACTTAGACTCTGGGACATAAATGAATGGTTGCTAAATCTGGAAATGTCAGAATTCCAAAGTTCACCACAGGTACCTCAGCAGTCTCTGAGCAAGGCCTGAAGTTCTCACGGATGGTTCTCAGCATCTGCCTGAGTAACAGGAATGTAGAAGACATTGAATATCATTCTGTTGAAAAGCAACCAAATAAATGAGTAAAAAACTAGGTGAGTGATTTATATAATTCTTATTCCAAATGCTGATTTTTAAGGATGTTAAATGCTACACATGGCATTAACAGTTGACATTTTAGAACTGTATAAGTCTTCCTATAATAAGCAATACAAAGTTTATTGTTAAATATTTTAATTGACAATCTTAGATACTGATGAGATAAAATGTGACCCTCAGTGTTTTATATAATATAGAATATTTAGAAAAAAGTAAACAGTATGTCCATCACATCAAGCATTTATCGAATCTTTGTTTGGGAAATATCCAAACCCTTCTCTATTATCTGTATACACTCATTGACAGTGATTGTTTTCCTACTGAGCGAGAACATCAGCAGTCATTCCCAGATACACTCATATACCCATTAACCACCCCTCTGTTTCTTCTCTATCTCCTCTTGTCTCCTCTCTATCCCCTTTTTTCTCCTCTATCCCCTCTTGTCTCCTCTCTATCCTTTCTTGTTCCCTTTCCCCACACACAAATTCTAGTAATACGATTCTATTCTCTGCTTCTATGGGGGTAACTTTTTAAATTCCATGTGTAAATAAACTGTGATAACTGTCCCAGTTCTCATAGTTCTAATGTCACCATTTTAGTACTCCTATGCTCCAAAACATGCTAAGGTTAAATCATCTCTACCAGGTAGTTAGCAAATAGAAAAATAATCCTAAGGCCATAGAAATCTATATGAACACATAGCACAAGCCTGGTATCAAGAGTAAGACACTTAATTTTAAAAATATATGAATATTAATAAAATTTTGTAATTTAATATAATAAGTGTATTGTAACTTGCAAGGTGTTGAGGTACTCAGGCATTTGCTAACCCTTGACTAACTTCAATATTAACTTGAAATTAATAAAAAATGATAAGCTTTAGACAAAATGCTGGTTGGTCAATGTTCACATACTGATGATTTATTAAGTTAGCTATAACAGTAAGCTATCTTTCGGGGGATGTAAATTATGACAAAGGAAATAAAATGGTGTTTATATACACCAGTAAGATACATTTTTCTCTTTCAAATTTACATTTAATTTTTGTTAATACTAAAGAAAAAAGTAGCAAACCTCTGCAGTCACTTAGGTAGTTCAAAAGAAGGAGAGGTGTTTCACTTATTGCCCTTGGTACTTCATATAGAACTAAGACTGAGAGCCTGGCCTCCTGCACCTCACCTCTGCTCCCAGCAGTTAGGAGCGAAAGGCAAAAGGATGGCTATAAGTGAGGCTATCCTGGTCTACATAGTAAGTTCCAGGTAAACCTGGACTACATAGCCTTGTGTCAGAGTGAGGGGGAGAAAGAGAGAAAAAGAGGGGTTGTGGCTGTTTCATATGATATGGGAAATAGCCAGCTTTCTACTAAAAGTTCTGATTTTTACATCAAACCAGTCATCTCTATTCCATGAGAAAAACTGGTTTTAGTGTGACTCACTACTCAACTACATAATACAGTCTGCATGTTGCATTTGCTATAAATGGGTTGATTTTAGTATGTCACTAATTCAAAGTAAAAGAGAAAGATCTAGAAAGAGGGAGGAAATTATGTCACTTACTCAACTAAGTACTAAACTATAAACCTACATCTTTAACCCTTCTCATAAATAAATCTGCAATGATAAAAAATGCTCTTTTTTATATCTAACCTTCACATGTGCCTTTGAAACTCAGCATGGGCCTCAAAGGCAAAGCTCGCCTCATTCCATTGTGAACTAGGTGCCAACTTCCAGAAAGTCCTTAACTTATTTGGGATATTTTTGGATTGGTTCTCTTGGTTTTTGTTTTTTGCTTTTTTGGTTTTGTTTTGTTTTTGAGTGAAAGAGAAACAGATTTTATGTGTTAATCTGTCTACTTAAAAATGGAAAATTTTTGAATTTTTTTAATAAAAAGAATCTTGGATCTCCAAATCAAGTAAATACATCTTTACAGATTTAGAAAAATGGCTTATGAGAAAAGATTGGGTGTGTCTGCGTTCTCCCGTCTGCTGGCTGCAACCAATTAAGTAGCCGAGTAGGTAAAACTTGGTGGACAGAGCGAGAAGGAAAAGTATTTCTGCCGACAAGCTTTCTCCGAGAGATACCAAGGACCAGTGATGTCTTGTGGGAAACTGCTGGCAATCAGCTCTTTGTTTTTTTGTTTTTTTTTTTTTTGTTTTTTTTTTTTGGTTTGATTTTCCCTGGTTTCCTGTGACAAACAGAACTGCCTGAAGACACCACCGCTCCTGCTCCACCTGGCTGATCTCCTGGGAACCAGAGCTTCCATTTGGTGATGAGTCTGGTTTTCTACAGCAAATGAGGGTGACACCCTGAGATCCCTGAGACAGTTCCCCCAAGGCAATGAGCATTCCGAACAGATCGGACATGGAGAGGGAAAGGGTCTATGAAAGCATGAAGCCCTCGGTTCCGGGTGGTAGACTTTGTATCTCAGGGAATCTGTGTTAGGAAGAATATATCATCTTTCTTTGCCTCATTGGACAGTTCACAGAACCTACACAACAAGGTTTCCAAGAAGTTCTAAGGATAAGGAAAGAGAACATGGGCCTTAATTGGTTTTCCCTTTTGATGGGCAAACAATCTCTTGACTATCTGAGAAACCCCTCCTACTACAAAAGAAGTCATCTGGGCCTAATTACAATATCCAGCCTAATTTAAAACCATCATTTCATTTGGTATTTTCAGTTTTTCTAATTTTTGTTAGTTATGACTCCCCCAACTCTGCGCTAACCCTACATAGGATGGGATGTGTGTCTACATATCACATATGTATGTATGTATGTAATCTTAATCTCCAAAGTTGTTGCAGAACTGTGTCAAGATCACTGCTCTGAGTGGCAGAGAGTTATAAAATCCTCTGGAATTATTTTAAGCCAGAAGTCTTCTTCTGAGTCTTGTTCAACAGAGAACTGTAATTCTTCAAAACAAATTGACTTACCTCATTGGAGCGACACATCTGGACACCACAATTGCAATGTGTGAGTTTCTAGCATTTAGGAAACACTACAGATCCTGGCTAAATGAGGCTCTGTGCCTCTACTCTGTGCCAAGGCCTTGTGGGAGCCATGAGCACAAAGGGACCTTGTGTACCAGCTCATCCTTCCAAGGCCTTGAAAATCCATCCACACAAAACCGGGCGCTGGTGGGGCACGCCTTTAATCCTAGCACTCAGGAGGCAGAGGCAGGTGGATCTCTGTGAGTTCGAGGCCAGCCTGGTCTACAAGAGCTAGTTCCAGGCCAGCTCCAAAAAAACTACAGAGAAACCCTATCTTGAAAAATAAAACAAAACAAAACAAAAAAAACCCCACCCACACGAAATGTATCCTTGCTCTTGCAGACTCATGGCTATTGGTAGATGAATCAATATTTACATGTTTGCCCTCAGCTAAATCTGGAATCATGCCGTCTTGAGAGAATAGATTTAAAGAGACTGCAGAATCCCCAAATGCTTTTGTTGTTCAGTAACTAGCAACTGATCAGGGAAAGGAACTAATAAAAATTTGGTGGATGCTGCCGTTTAAATTGTAAAGAAAAGATGCCTACTTAAAAAGAAAAGTAAGGCTTGCATCCTCTTTCAGTACAGAGTGCTTTCCTCTGCTCACAAATACTCAACACATTGAGGAAAGAAATCTGAGGCACACGAGATTTTCAGGCAAGTCTTTTGATTCTGTTCTTTTTTCTCCTGGCCACTTCCATACCCAGAATCTGGCTAAGAAGGACATGGGAGAAAGAATTTAGCTGTTTGTGGCAAAAGGTTTAGCAGAGGTCAAGGTTCATCTTAATTTCTAAAGTTAAAAGCTTAAAGACTATCAGTACAAACTGCGACTGTCTTTCATTACCACAGATATCAGGAGTTCACTGTAATTTTGTTTCTATTTGGTTCCCCATAGAGACAAAACCACATCTTTAATGCCCTCACATGTGTATGTTAGCATTCAAGTAAATATTTTTCTGATGCATTTACAGGAGACGCACACAGAGAGAAGAAGAAGGGGAGAGGGAGAGAAGTAGACAGGGACAGATAGAGAGGGAGGGGGGAGGATGGGGAGAGAAACTTGGCTAAGGTTCAGTTACTTCACTAAGAATCAGTAATATCTCAGAAAGTGGTGCAATGTAGAAACTACTAAACCTACTCTGTAAAACCCCTTAGGTTAGAGTTTGAATTACTAGAAAAAGAAAGAAATGCAAATCGCTTATTGTTTTCACATGTACAGTAAATTCAAAAAAATTGAGCTTCTTTGCAAAGCCATATGGGGCAGGCTTTCTTTTCATCAGGAGTAGTTTTCTTGTAGTGCCAAGAGCTAGAAAGCTGTTTTTAATAACCAGTGTTGGCTTGTTAGACAGTCTGCCCGGTCTAGCCTGGAAGGCGGATGAAGTTCCTAGTGGAGGAAATAGAGGGTCGTGGTGATAATAGAAAGACTGTACACAGAAATGCAAGCATTGATCAAAGATGATGACCTTTTGATTTGTGGTTGACAGAACTTATTCATTAGTGTCACAGGATATCACCAGGATCCTCTTGTAAAGGTGACTGTGTTCTTTGGTGGGAGGATGTAAAATAATGCCTACTGATCATAAGTAGATACAAGTGGGAAAGCTACCACGGCAGTACAAAGTCCTCAGAAGACACAGGGGAACTGCCCTAAGCAACCAAGCTTGTCCGGAAAGGCTCACCCACTCGTCTTCCACTACAATGCTGTTTGGGGTTTGTTTGCATGGTGGTTTCTTAGTTTTTGTTTTTGTTTTAGTTTGCTTTCTTTACTGGGTGGGAGGGTTGTGGTTAATGAGATATCAAACCAAGCACGCAGTTACAGGCCTATAATCACAAGTTCAAGGTCTTTGGCCAATTTAACAAGACCTTATCTCCAAGTTAAAGAGAGGAGAGAAGGGAGGAGCAAGGAAGGAAGGATGCATGAGGACATTATCATCATCCCTAATGAAATGAGAAAATTAAAGAATGCAGCGCATTTTTCATGAAGTTAAACACATAGAGAGCTGGCCCTTTGTTATAAAATTACATTCTTCCTGTTATTAAAATATTCCGGAGCACATGCAGTTGAACCATGGGAAATTTCCAATATTCAACTATTTTTGAGCAACAAAATTAGCAGTTTCTACCCAGGTGATTGTATACACCAATATTTCCAGCACTTGAGAGGTAGTGGAGAATCCATTGAATCCAATCTCAGCTACATTTAAAGTTCAAGGCCAACCTGGGCCACTTGTCTCGAAAAACCCAGCAAGGGTTCAATTTAACTTTAAGTGATGATTATTAGATCTGGTAGTGTTGTTTTGTTTTGGTTTTGTAATCTCATCATGTGGAAAAATAAAGAACTGGTTTGTATATAAGAGTAATTAAATTTTTTAGTTCATAAAACTCAGAAAAATAGACAAAAATAGAAATTATCACTAGAAAGAACTTTGTTTTTTGTGACAGGGTTACTCCTGTGTAACAGCCCTGACTATTCTGAAACTCGATTCATAGAGCAGGTTGGCCTCAAACTTAGAGATTTGCCTACCTCTGCATCCCAGGTGCTGGGATTACAGGCGTGTGCCACCATGTCCAGATTTCTAGATAGCTTCTTAAAAGCCAGCCTTCTAAATGATAACTTCTGTGATTTTGATTTTTAAGAAAACAGACCCTTCTGATGGCAGAATGCTGTGGATACTGGGAGCATGCTACCTACGGAGAAGCTGGACTTCGTGAATTTCTGAACTCTAGAGCAACATAGAGATAGGCAAACCCTAGTCTTTACAAATCTCTGGCCAGTCCTCCAACTAAAGGGAAAGGAGCTTCACCTATTTTCTTACAGTGCAAATTATCCAAGTCCACTCCTCCCTCAACTGCTGCGGTCAAATCCATTGGTCACTGCTAGACAACACTGACAAATTAAAGAGGGTGGCTCCTGCTGGAAGCAGGCATTAAGAAGAGTAATTCATGATCGAACCGAGAGGTGAGTGACCAGCCCCTCAGCTGGATACCCCAGTCTCTAGGTCCTGCGACAAAACCCCAGGCCCCTCTCCTAACTGCCTCAGCTGTACTACCTAGCCAGCAGACAAGCTTCCTGCAGGCAGGCTGCCCAACATCCCCATATCTAACCCTGCAATCTACAAATCCCACTCTGCCCCAAAAGCCACCCATCCCCGACATCCTTAGCAGCTCCCTGAGACACAGACTGGGACAGCACAGAGTGGACCAAGAGGTGAGTGACCAGCCCCTCAGCTGGACAACCCAGTCTCAAGGCCCTAAACCCCAGAACAAAGCCCATCTCCCACCCACCTCAGCTGCACTAGCTAGCCAGTGGCAAGCATCCTGCAGGCAGGCTACTCTGACACCACCTCCCCACTCCCCATCCCCTCGCACTAGACCCTGTAATCTACAAGTCTCACTCCATCCCCAAACCCACCCATCCCCAGAGACCTCAGCAGCTCCCTGAGACACAGACAATGACTGCACAGAGTGGAGCCCCCTGAGTCACTGACAGCAACTGCAGCCATCAGTTCAAAAGAGAATCCGTAAGACACAGATGCCTACTGCAAGGACTGGACTAAGAGACAAAGACGCAGCCTGCACCAATTGGAGGAAGAGATGGGTAGGTGCCAATGCAAGAATACAGTCAACAATCTAAAGAGCAATAAGTGGTCCTGCAACAGGAAAACCTGAACATCCTAACCCAGAAGAAGCAGAAAACATCCTTAAATATAACTTTATAAAGATGATAGAGACCCTTAAAGAAGAAATGAAAAATTCCCTTAAAGAAATGGAGAAAAAGACAAAAAATATGAAGAAATCAATAAATTTCTTAAAGAAAGCTAAGAAAGCCAAGAGGAAAAAAAAACAATCAAACAGGTGAAGCAAATAGTTCAAGACTTGAAAATTGAAATAGAGGCAATAAAGGAAATACAAACTGAGGGAATTCTGGAAATAGAAAAACTGGGTAAACAAACAGGAACTACAGATAAAAGCATAAACAACAGGATACAAGAAATGGAAGAGAGAATCTCAGGAGTTGAAGATATGATAGAGGAAATAGATTCACTGGTCAAAGAAAAGGTTAAATCCAACAAATTCTTAACACAAGATATCGAGGAAATTTGGAACGCCATGAAAAGAACAAACCTAAGAATAATAGGGATAGAAGGAAGAAAAGAGCCCCAGCTCAAAAACAGAAAATATATTCAACAAAATCATAGAAGAAAACTTTCCCAACCTAAAGAAGGACATGCCTGTGAAGGTATAAGAAGCTTACAGAACACCAAATAGACTGGACCCAAAAAAAAAGTCCCCTCGTCACATAATAATCAAAACACTAAACATACAGAATAAAGAAATAATATTAAGAGTTATAAAGGAAAAGGGCGAAGTAACGTATAACGGCAAATCTATCAGAATTACACCCGACTTCTCAATGGAAACTGAAAGCCAGAAGGTCCTAGAAAGAAGCACTGCAGACACTAAGAGCCCACCCTGACTACAGAGCGAAGCTTTCAATCACCCAAAGACAGAAAAAACAAGATATTTCATGACAGAACCAGATTTAAACAATATCTATCCACAAATCCAGTCTTACAGAAAGTACTAGAAGGAAAACTCCAACCCAAGGAAGTTAGCTGCACCTAAAAACGTAAGCAACAGATAGTCTCACACCAGCAAATCCCAAAGAAGTAAAACACACAAGCACTACTACTGTAAAGGAACAGGAATTAACAATCACAGATCATTCATATCTCTTGAAATAAATGGACTCAATTCACCTATAAAAAGACACAGGCTAAGAGAATGAATATGAAAAGAATATCCATCCTTCCTCTGCATACAAGAACACACCTCAACCTCAAAGACAGACATCACCTCTGAGTAAAGGGTTGGGAAAAAAATTTTCCAATCAAATGAACCTAAAAAACGAGCTGGTATAGCTATCCTAATATCTAACAAAAGAGACCCCAAACTAAATTCAATCAAAATAGACAAAGAAGGACATTTTATATTAGTCACAGGAAAAATCCATCAAGAGGAAATCTCAATACTGAACATCTATGCCCCAAATACAAGGGCACCCTCATATGTAAAAGATACACTTCTAAAGCTTAAATCATATATTAAGCCCCACACACTAACAGTGGAAGACTTCAACACTCCCCTCTCAACACTGGGCGGGTCTGTCAGACAAAAAATTAACAGAGAAATAAGGGAACTAGCAGATGTTATGACTCAAATGGACTTAGCAGACATCTATAGAACATTCCATCCAAACATAAAAGAATATACCTTCTTCTCAGCACCTCATGAAACCTTCTCAAAAATTGACCACATACTCAGTAACAAAGTAAACCTCAACAGATACCAAAAAAAATGGAATAACCCCTGTATCTTATTGGATCAGTTAGAATTCAACAGCAACACTGATTGCAGAAAGCCTACAAACTCACAGAAATTGAACAATGCTCAATTTAATCCCCACTGGATCAAGGAAGAAATAAAGAAAGAAATTAAAGACTTCCTAAAATTAAATGAAAATGAATCCACAACATACTCAAACTTATGGGACACTATGAACACAGGGCTAAGAAGAAAGTTCATAGCACTGAGCACCCACATAAAGAAAGTGGAGAACACCCACACTAGTACTTAACAGCACACCTGAAAGCTCTAGAACAAAAAAAAAGCAGACTCACCCAGGAGGAGTTGACAACAGGAAACAATCAAATTGAAGGCTGAAATCACTAAAATAAACAAAGAAAACAGTACAAAGAATCAAAGAAACAAAGAGCTGGTTCTTTGAGAAAATCAACAAGATAGGCAAACCCTTATCCAAACTAATCAAAAGGCACAGAAAGAATATCCAAATTACCAAAATCAGAAATGAAAAGGAGACATAACAACAGGCACTGAGGAAATCCAGAGAATCACTAGGTTATACTTTGAAAATCTGTATTCCACAAAACTGGAAAATTTAAAAGAAATAGGCAATATCCTGGATGGGTACCACATACCAAAATTAAATCAAGGCCAGATGAACAATTTAAATAGACCTATAATCCCCTAAGGAAATAGAAGCCATCATCAAAAGTCTCTAAACCAAAAAAAGCCCAGGGCTGGATGGTTTCAGCAGAAATCTACCAGAACGTCAAAGAAAAGCTAATACTTATACTTCTCAATTTTTTCCATACAATAGAAACAGAAGAAACATTGCTAAACTCTCTTCACGAGGCTAGAGTTACCCTGATACCCAAACCACACAAGGACTCAACTAACAAAGAGAATTACATACCAATCTCCCTTATGAACATTGATGCAAAACTACTGGAAAACCAATTCCAAGAACACATCAGAAAAATAATCCACCATGGTCAAGTTGGCTTCATCCCAGAGACGCAGGGATGGCTTAACATACGAAAATCTATCAATGTAATCCACCATATAAGTAAACTGAAAGAAAAAAAACATATGATCATAGATGCTGAAGAAACCTTTGACAAAATCTAAAACCCCTTCATAATAAAGGTCTTGGAGAGATCAGGGATACAAGGAACATATCTAAACATAATAAAAGCAATATACAGCAAGTTGACAGCCAACATTAATTCAAATGGAGAGAAAATCAAAGCTATTCCACTAAAATCAGGAACAAGACAAGGCTGTCCACTCTTTCTATATCTATTCAATATAGTGCTCAAAGTTCTAGCTGCAGCAAAAAGACAACAAAAGGAGATCAAGAGGATACAAATTGGAAAGGAAGAAGTTAAACTTTCACTACTTGCAGATGATATAATAGCATACATAAGTGATCCCAAAAATTCTGCCAGGGAACTTGTACAGCTAATATACACCTTCAACTTAAAAAAATCAGTAGCCCTCCTATATACAATGATAAAAGAGTTAAGAAAGAAATCAGAGAAACATTACCATTTACAATAACCATAAATAACATAAAATATCTTGGAGTAACTAACCAAACATGTGAAAGACCTGTTCAACAAGAACTTTAAGTCTCTGAAGAAAGAAATTGGAGAAGATATCAGAAAATGAAAAGATTTTCCATGCTCTTGGATAGGTAGGGTCAACACAATAAAAATGGCAATCTTACCAAAAGCAAGCTACAGAAACAATGATATTCCCATCAAAATCCCAACACAATTCTTCATAGACCTCAAAAGAACAATACTCAACTTCATATGGAAAAACAAAAAACCCAAGAGACCCAAAACAATCCTGTACAATAAAGGAAATTCTAAAGGCATCAGCATCCCAGACATCAAGCTCTATTACAGAGCTACGGTAATGAAAACAGCTTAGAATTGGCATAAAAGCAGAGAGGTGGGCCAATGGAATCAAACTGAAGATCCCAATATTAATCCACACACTTATGAATATCTGATTTTTGACAAAGAAGCTAAAATTATACAATGGAAGAAAGAAGGCATCTTCAATAAATGGTGCTGGCATAACTGGATGTCAACATGTAGAAGATTACAGATAGATCCATATCTATCCCCATGCACAAAACTCAATTCTAGATGGATCAAAGACATCAACATGAATCCAGTCACACTGAACTTCATAGAATAGAAAGTGGGAAGTAGCCTTGAAAACACTGGCACAGAAGACCACTTCCTAAATATAACACCAGTAGCACAGACACTGAGAACAACAATAAATAACTGGGACCTCCTGACACTGACAAGCTTCTGTAAAGTAAAGGACACAATCAATAAGACAGAATGGAAAATATCTTCGCCAACCCCACATCGGACATAGGACTGATATCCAAAATATATAAAGAACTCAAGAAATTAAACATCAAAATACCAAACAATCTAAATAAAAAATGGTGTACAGATCTACAGAATTCTCAACAGAGAAATCTCAAATGGCCAAAAGACACTTAAGGATTTGTTCAACATTCTTAACCATCAGGAAAATGCAAATCAAAACAACTCTGAGATACCATCTTACACCAGTCAGAATGACTAAGACTAAAAACACTGATGGCAGCTTATGTTGGAGAGGATGTGGGTAAAAGGAACACTCCTCCATTGCTGGTGGAAGTGAAAACTTGTACAGCCACTTTGGAAATCAGTATGATGGTTTCTTAGAAAACTGGGAATTAGTCTACCTCAAGACGCAGGAATGCCACTCTTGGGCATATACCCAAAGGATACATACTCATACCACAAGGACATTTGCTCAACTGTATTAATAGCAGCATTATTTGTAATAGCCAGAACCTGGAAACAACCTAGACGCCCCTCAACCAAGGAATGGATAAAGAAAATGTGGCACATTTACACAATGGAGTACTAGTCAATGGTAAAAAAAAAAAATGGTATTTTGAATTTTGCATACAAATGGAACTAGAAAAAAAATCCCGAGTGATGTAACCCAGACCCAGAAAGACAAACATGGTATGTACTCACTCATAAATGGATATTAGACATAAAGCAAAGGATAACCAGCCTATAATCCACTACCTTAAAGAAGCTAGATAACAAGAAGAACCCTAAGAGAGACAAACATAAATCCCCCTGGGAAGGAGAAATAGACAAGAACTTCTGAGAAAATTGGGAATGGCAGGGGGAAGGGCAGAATGGGAGGAGGTGGGGAAAAAGGGGAGGGAGGAGGAGAATAGGAGGAATGGGGGGGAAGAGGAGGAGAACAGGAGGAACAGGATGGCCAAGACAAAGGAAGGACAGAGGAGAGCAAGGAAAAAGATATCTTGACTGAGGGAGTCATTATGGGTCTAGCAATAAACCTGGTCCTAGGGAAACTCCCAGGAATCCACAAGGATGGCCCCAGCTAAGACCCTAAGCAATAGTAGAGAGCATGCCTGAACTGGCCTTCCCCTGTAATCAGATTGATAACTACCTTAATTGTCATCATAGAACCTTCATCAAGCAACTGATGGAAGCAGATGCAGAGATCCACAGCTAGCACTGGGCCAAGCTCCCAGAGTCCAGTTTAAAGGAGGAGTGATAATAAGAGTAAAGGGGTCAAGACCATGATGGGAATACCCACAGAAACAGTTGACCCGAGCTAGTGGAAGCTCAGTGCCTCCAGACTGCCAACAGGAGAACCTGTATAGGCCCAAAATTCTCCCTCTGGATGTGGGTGACAGTTGTGTGGCTGGGGCAGTCTGTGGGGCCACTGGGAGTGGGACCAGAATTTACCCCTAGTGCTTGAATTGGCTTTTTGGAGCACATTCTCCTTGAAGGGATCCTTTGCTCAGCCTAGATATAATGGGGAGGCCTTGGTCCTGCCTCAAAGTGATGTGCCAGACTTTGTTGACTCCCCAAGGGAAGCCTTACCCTCTCTGAGGAGTGGAGTGGGGATGGTGTGGGTGGAAAGTGGGAGAGCAGGAGGAGGGGAGGGAGAGGGAACTGGGATTGGTGTGTAAAATGAGAAAAGATTGTTTGTTTGTTTGTTTGTTTGTTTTAAAAAAAAGAGCAATTCAGTTTCCTGAATGGAGAAGTGGGGTGGGAGGGGGAGTTGCACATTAAGCAGACATCTACCATTGTAACTCTACCTGTCACCCCACATGGGTAATTTTATTGAAATCACCATCGATGTGGGCACCTAACAAGACCACCATGGACCAACCTGATTCTCCCTGTTAAGAATTCAGATTGGGAGAAAATTAGTTATAAGGACATGCAAAATGCTGACTGGCACTGCCCTTTTGAAATGGGTGGGATAAAGCTCTGCATAAGAGAGAAAAATGAGGGCAGCCGCAGGAGTGATGAGAGCCTGGAAGCTCTTCTCCAGTCGCGCTTGCTCTTGCCATGCCTTCAGAAGTTCCAACTCCACACTGCTGGCCTCAGTTCTCCGGGTCCGGAAACACAGAGTCAAGAGACACAAAGGATGGAACAGGAGACCACATCTGGCTAGTGGTATATCGCAGGCCTTTAGAAAAACAGCAGCAAGCCAAACTCCAAGGCAGCAGATGACAAGAAGTGATAACAGTCAGTGCAGAATTAACGGAAGAAAACAACATATAGAGTCAATCGAGGAGCTGGGTCTTTGAAAGCAGATGCCAAACTCCTAGACAAATTAAATGAAATAAAGGGAGAAGACCCAAATTAATAAAATTAGACATGAAAAGAGGAGGATTACAACAGAGTCAAATGAAATCCAGAAAACCATTAGGGAATACTTTGAAAATTTAAACAAACAAGCAACAAACACCTAAGATCTAGAAGAAATGGATAAATTCCTCCTTGTCATATACAAACTACCAAAATTAAATCAAGAGAATTTAAGTAGCTTAAATAGATCCTTAAAAATTAAAAAGATTGAAGCAGCAAATTTTTTAAATTCCCCAATAAAGAAGTGTCCAGGGCTGGGCAGATTCCCTGCAGAATTCTAACAAACCTTTGAAGGTAAGCTAACACCTAGACTGACCAAATGTTTTTAGAAAATAGGGAGGAAAGGAACATTACCAAACTCATTCTGTGAAGTTGGCATTGGCCTGATTCCAACAAAACAAACAAAGTTTCAAAGAGATTCTTGCAAACTGCATTCAAGAGCACAGCAAGATCATAGGCTATGAGCAAGTTGGTTTCATTCCAGGGACACAAGAATGATTCAACATACACAAATGAGTATGTGGGGTGTAATTCAAAACACTTAAGAACAGAAATCACATGGTCATCTCAGTAGATACAGAGAAAACCTTTATTAAAAACAAAATTAAATTATGTCTTCACAACAAAAGTCCCAGTAGGCAAATCTCTATGAGCTTGAAGGCAGCTTTGTCTCAAAAGAAAGGCAGAAAGAGAGGTCCAGTTGAAGAGTTGAAAGAATGAGAATATGAGCAAAGAGGTCAAGACCATGAAGGGTTCATCCACTGAAACAGTTTACCTGAGCTAACGGGAGCTCACCAACAATAGCTGGATTGGGAAAGAACCAGCATAGGACCAAACTAGTTCCTCTGAATGTGGTTAACAGTTGTATGGCTGGGGCAGACTGGGGGGGTCACTGGCAGTGGCACTGGGATTTATCTCTACTGCATGTACTGGCTTTTTGGTATCCTATTCTCTTTGAATGCATACCTTGCTCAGCCTAAATGTAGTAGCAAGGACCTTGGACCTTCCACAAAGCGAAGTGCCTTACACTCTCTTAGGATTAGAAGGGGTAGGGTGGGAGGGTGTGTGGAGAGGGAATGGGAGGAGAGGAGGGAGTGGGAATTTGGATTGGTATTTTTTTAAAAAATCATAAATAAAGAAAATTAAAAATAAAGAAAGAAGGAAGGAAAGAAAGAAAGAAAAAAGAAAGAAAGAGAAAAATAATTGAAGAAGACTACGATGGGAAAACCTTCCATGCTTGCTCATAAATTGGCAGAATTCATATTGTAAAAATTCTATTTTACTGAAATTAATACTCAGTGTAATTTCCACCAGGAAGACCACATTGACATTCTTCCCATAACTAAAGGAACAACACTAAAATTAATATGGAAAACTAAACATCTGGAATAGCAATAACAATACTGAGCAGACACTACAACTATCACAATACCTGCTCTCAAACCATGTGGCAGAGCCATAGTGACAAAAACAGTGTGATGCTGGCACCAAAGCAAATCTGTACCAGTGGACAGAATAAAGGACCTAGACACAAACCCACAAAATTACAGTCACCGAAGTATTGAAAAAATTGTCAGAAACACACCTTGTTTGAAATGGACTTCACATGGAGAAGAGCAAGGGTGGTTCCCTATGTCATATCCTGCATAAAAATCAGTTCATAAATAAATAAATATATAAATACATAAATAAATATGTTAATGTAAGATCTGAGACTACTAATGGTTATCATAGGCAAAACCCTTCAATCTATAGGCATAGTTAGGGACTGTCTGAAAAAGACCCCAGCAACACACAAAATCAACCCAAAAATTGACAATGAAATTTAAAGGTTCTTCACAGCAAAGAAAACAATCACCAAAATGAAGAGACAGATTATGTAATGGGGAAGAGCATCTTTCAATTGTATATCAGACAGGGGATTATTATCTATATTACATAAGGAACTGCAAAACTCTAAAAAAGCAAAATACCTAATCAGTAAGTGGGCTAGTTAAATGAATACAGAATTCTCAAAAGAAGAAAGAATAAAAGGAACTTGGAGAGTGTTCAACATCCTTAGGCAGTGGGAAAAAATAGCACTACTTTGGAATTGCATCTCACAACAGTTAGAGCAGTTTCTAAGAAGAGCAAACAGTCGCACATCCTAGCAAGGATGCGGGGAAAGAGCACAAACTACTGATGGAAATTAAATTCATACAGACACTTAGGAAATGAGTATAGAGGGTCCTCAGAATGGTTCACGATTAATAAAAATGTGGAGACAGAAATTGGGGTTCAACCTGAAGGTCAGAAAAGCAAACAGCCAGCCACTGGCTTTTATGTCGACCTCATTCTGAAATGGATCCTGCCTCCAGGAATCTCAGAATGAGACCAAGTGTGAGAGCTGTCTCCTCCCACCTTATAATCTTCTCTAGTTCTGGGATTAAAGGCATGCAGACTAGAATTAAAGGTATGCACCTTTTCTTGGCAACTAGTGTGGTTACTGAGATTAAAGGTGTGTGTCATTGTGTCTACTGGGATTAAAAGTGTATGTCATTGCTGGCTGGTCTGTAAGACTGGCCAGTGTGGCTGTCTTATTTTCTGATCTTCAGACAAGTTTTATTTATTAAAATACAAGTGAAATGCCACTGCATCAGAATTTAAAAACAGGGCCAGTTTCCAACTTGGCTATCCTACTCTGTTATACACCCAAAGGACTCTCAGTCAACAGACCACTAAACTATTTACACATCCATGGTTATCGCATGATTCACAGTAGCCAAGAAAGAAACAAGTCTAGATGCCCACCAGTAGATAAATGAGTAAAGAAAATGTGGTTCTTATTCACAACTGCAATTTCTTCAGCTTAAAGAAAAATGAAATCATGACATTTTTGGGAAAGTGAGTAGAAATGGAAATCTTTGTATTAAGTAGAATAGGCCAGACACAGAACAAGAACTTTGGTATATTTTCACTCAATGTGGTATCTAGATTTAAAATTGTGTGTATGTGTGTGTGTGTACATGTACCTGTGCATGTGTGCATGTGTTTGTGTCCACGTGTGTGAGCATGCGTGCATGTGTACATATGTATACATTTACATGTTTGTACATGCATGAATGGGTGCATTCTGTGTGTGTGTGTGTGCATGCATGTGTGTGTTAATGTGTATTTGTTCATGTGTTGAAACAGTAAAAGGCATAATGACAGGCAAGAAGTTGCTGTGGAACAATGGTCTTATACCCTGTAAAGATTTGTTACTTGTATTTTAATAAAATGCTGATTGGCCAGTAGCCAAGCAGAAAGTATAGGCAGGACAACCAGAACAGAGAATTCTGGGAAGAGGAAAAGTTTCAGTTTGCAGTTGTCATCCAGACACAGAGGAAGCAAAATGAGACTGCCTCACTGATAAAAGGTACCAAGCCACATGGCTAACACAGACAAGAATTATGGGCTAATGTAAGTTTTAAGAGTTAATAAGAAGCCTGAGCTAATAGGCCAACCAGTTTATAATTAATGTAGACCTCTGTGTGTTTCTTTGGGATGGAAAGGCTGTGGGACTGCGCAGGACAGAAACCTCTGTCAACAGGAAGTGATCCTGAATGAGATAAAAAGACAGGTATTGGAAGGCTTGTGCCATGAAAGCAGAGGAGGCTGCCTGGGACAAAGAAGGGAGCCAGCCAGAAACGGTACATAGAACATGTTGGAGTGGGCAGGTGATAGATTAGAACAAAATATAATGGTGCACGTGAATAAAAATATCACAACTATATGTTACTCTGTATTCTAATTAAAATATTAATGAAAAATAAAAACAAGTCCATATAAGCATATTTTTTCTGAGATCATGGATAAATAACAAAAGACATTAACAACATCTAAAGGTATTCTCAGGTCTCACTGGAAGGATTCACTAAAGCAGAAAAACGAATGTACCTCACTTGAGTAGAATTTGAGACTGCTGAGCAGGTTTTAAGTCCAATCCCTCAGAAAATGTTCCAGTAAACTCTGAATACCAGAGATGGTTCTGTTTATGCTCCATGATCAGAATGGTGCCATGGTTAAATAAAGGTGAGGTGTTCAGTAAACACTATATCACTGTAACATTTAGGAAACACTGCCATTACTATAAACAAAAAATAATAATTAGTTCCTTAACCAAAACTCTAAAAGCATTTTGTAAATAAAAAATCATTTTCTCCATTATTTTATACTTTTCTGTGAAAACTTTTATACTGAAGAGCTGGTAGGGACCCCAATCTCTATAATTTCTGCCCTACTTTGCTTCTGTTGCTGTGATAAAAACAGTAACAGAGGGAGCTGTACTGAGCCAAGCCTGTGGGGCAGGCCCTGAGCTCGCTACTACATCGTCTGTAGCTTCGCTTGAGCCTTGCTCATGTTGATTTAGAGTAGTGATTCTCAACCTGTGGGCTGCGACCCCTTTGGCAAGGTCAAAAGACCCTTTTACAGGGGTCACCTCAGGCCATCAGAAAACAGATATTTAAATTACTATTCATAACACTAGCAAAATCACAGTTGTGAAATAGCAAGAAAAACAATGTATGGTTGGGGTTACCACAACATGAACAACTGTATTAAAGGGTCACAGCATTAGGATGGTTGAGAACCACTGGCTTAGAGGGCCTTGTTTTATTTGTATCCTCCATCCCCTCTGCTCCTACACTCTGCCTGTTTCCTCTTCCATGGGGTTCCCTGGGCCCTGAGGGAAATGATTTGACAGGGATCCCCTTTAAAGCTGAGGGTTCCAAGGTCACTCATTCTCTGGGTAATGTTTGCCTATGGGTCTCTATATTCCCATCTGCTCCAGGAGGAAGCTGCTTTGATGATGGTTGAGCAAGCGCTGATCAATGAGTACAGCAGAAAACTGTTAGGAGTCATTTTATTACTACATCCTTTCATAGAGTAGCAATATTGATTAGATCCCTAGATCTAGGTCCCAAGGGGTGTCTAGTCTCAGGCTCTTGGTCACCTAAGAAGCATCCAGTACAGGTTCCATCTGTGGAGAATATGAGTCAAATCAGATGTTGGTTGGTTATTCCCACAAGCCTTGTGCCATCATATCTTGCACACTGGCATATCTTGCAGACAGTTCACCATTATAGATCAAAGGTGTTTACATTTCTCCTTTGGTAGCGTGCAGAGTACCTGTACCAAAAACACTAGCCCATGAGAATGAAGGTTCTAGGTAGACACCAGCTTGGCTTATTCATGTTCACCAGTGTTATTGTCAGCATTAGGGCCTTGCCATCAATTGTGGAGAGCAACCTATAGTCCTGGCAACAGCTGGGGTTTTGGTGGCTCCATGGGACCTCTTTGGTCAACAACTCAATTAGATGTAATTCAATCCCAGTACTGGAAGCTTTATTTGGTGACAGAAGTGTCCATTTGGGACTCTGTCTCCCCAGTTATTTGTCAGTTTAATTTAGATCACTTTCACACATACACACACACACACACACACACACACACACACACATTTTAGGAAGCTTTTACTTTGTCATACTTCCACACTACCCCTGAAATAACCCTTAGTTTTAGCTATCTCTCCCCATATTCCCTCCCTCACCCTTCTTTTTCCTTTTCCTCCCTGCTTAATCCTCCAAGTCCATCCATCCCTATGTCTGTTTCCTAGGGATATCTATCTGTTCCCCTTAGTCTTTTCTCTATACTTAACAACTATGGCTCTAAAGATTATAGCTTGCTTGTCGTTGACTTAATAGCTAATATTCACGTATTTGAAAATACATGCCAGGTTTAGCTTTCTGGGTCTGGGTTAACCTTACTCAGAATGTCTTTTTTTCTAGTTCCATCCATTTACCCACAAATTTCAATATTTCATTTTTAAAGGGCTAAACAATACACATTTTCTTTATACATTCATTTGATGATGGTCATCTAAGTCTTTTCAAATTTTTGACTATATGAATAGAGCAGCATTGAACATGGTTGAACAAATGTCGCTCTTGTAGGATGAAGCGTCCTTTGGGTATATGCCCAAGAGTGGTATAGTCATATTTTGAGGTAGATCTGTTCCCATTTTCCTGGGGAACACCATACTGATTTTCATAGTGGCTATACAAGTTTGCAGTCCCATCCGCAATGGATGAGTGTTTTCTTACCTCAATCCTCTCCACCTTGAGCTGTCACTTGTTTTCTTGATTAAGCCACTCTTAAAGGTGTAAGATGAAATCTTAAAGTAGTTTTGGTTTGGATTTCCCTGGTGATTAAGGATGCTGACCATTTCTTTAAGTGTCTCTCAGCCTTTGAGTTTCTTCTTTTGAAAATTGTTCATTTAGATATGTACCCCATTTTCAAATTGGGTTGTTTGTTTTCTTGATATCCTGGGATTTTTTTGTTGTTGTTCTTTGTATGTTTTGTATATTACCCCTCTATCAGATGTGTAGCTGGTAAAAATTCTTTTCCCATTCTGTAGGTTGCTGTTTTGTCCAAATGACAGTGTCCTTTGCCTTACAGAAGCTTCTCAGTTTCCTAAGGTTCCATTTATTAATTTTGATGTTAGTGTCTGCACTATTTGCATTCTGTTCAGAAATCCTTCTCCTGTGACAATGAGTTCAAGACTATTCCCCACAGGATTGTTTTAGCTATACTGATTTGTTTGTTTGTTTGTTTCCATATGAAGCAGAAAATTGTCCTTTAAATATCTGTGAAGAATCATGTTGGAATTTTGATGAGGATTGTTTTGAAACCATAGATTGCTTTGGTAAGATAGCCACTTTAATCCTCGATACATATTATTTTATTGATACTGATATGTATCCTATTGATCCATGAGCATGGGAGATATTTCCATCTTCTGATATCTTATTTAGTTTCATTCTTCAATGTCTTAAGGTTTTATCATACGAGTCTTTCACTTGCCTGGTTAGATTTACCACAAGATATTTTATATTAGTCAAGGCTATTGTGAAATGTCTTGTTTCCTGATTTCCTTCTCGGTCCATTTGACGTTGTATGTAGGGAGGCCACTGATTTTTGCGAGCTACTTTTGTAACCAGCTACTTTGCTAAAAGTGTTTATCAGCTATTGGAGTTTCACAGGGGAATTTCTAGAGTCACTTCATGTGCACTATCATGTCACCTGCAAATAAGGATACTTTGCTTTCTCCTTTCCCTTTGATCTCCTTCAGTTGTCTTATTACCCTAACAAATATTGAATAGATACAGAAAGAGTGGACAGTTTTTTCTTGCTCTTTATTTTAGTGGAATTTCTTTGAATTTCTCTCTATTTAACTTGCTGTTGGTTATGGGTTTGATGTAAACTTTCTTTATTTTGTTGAGGTGACCTGACCTTTGTATCCCTAAACTCTCCAGGATCATATTTACTGATTTCCATATGTTGAATCATCCCTGCATCTCTAAGATGAAGCCTGTGTGATTATGGTGGGTGGTCTTTCTGATGTGTTCTTGGATTCAGTTCGCAAGTATTTTATTGAGAATTTTTGCATCCAGGTTCATAAGGGAAATTGTTCTGTAATTCTTCCTTTGTTTGGGTCTTTATGTGATTGAATATCAGGGTAATTGTATCCTAGTAAAATGAGTCAGGCAATGTTCCTTATGATTCTATATTGTGGAATAGTTTGAGGAATATTAATTAACATTAACTCTTCTTGGAAAATCTGGTTGACTTCTGCAGGAAAAACCATCACCTGGACTGTTTTTGTTTTGTTTGTTTATTTGTTTGTTTTGGGCTTGGAAGACTTTTAGTTACTGCTTCTAATTTCACAAGAGGTTATAAGTCTGCTTAATTTGCTTACCTGATATGGTTTTAATTTTTCTAAGTGCTATGAATCAATGAAATTACCCATTTCTTTTAGAGTTTGCAATTTTGCGGAGTACAGGTTTTTAAAGCATGTCCTTACGTTTCTCTAAATTTCCTCATTGTCTGTTGCTATTTTACCATTTTCGTCTGTAATTTTGGTAATTTGGATATTCTCTCTCTGCCTTTTAGGTAATTTGTAAAAAAGGTTATCAGTCTTACTGATTTTTCTCAAAGAATCAATTCTTCATTTCAGTGCTTCTTTGTATTTTTGTTTGTTTGTTTTTAGTATGTCGATTTCAGCACTAAGTTTGATTATTTCTTGCCATCTATTTCTTTTGGGTGTGGTTTCTTCTTTTTGTTCTAGAGCTTTCAGGTGTGCTGTTAAATTACTAGTATGAAATCTCTCCAGTTTTTTTTTCTTTATGTAGGCACTGAGCGCTATGAAATTTCCTTAGAACTGTCTTCATTCTGTCTCATATGTTTGGGTAAGTTATATATTCATATCCTTAAATTTTAGAAAATCTTTTATTTCTTTCTTATTTACGTCTTGACCCATTTTTGATTCAGTGGTGAGTTGTTCAGTTTTCATCACTTTGTAAGCTTTATGTTGTCTCTGTATTTATTGATATCCAGCTTTTATCTGTTGTGGTCTGATAGGATGCAGGGAATTATTTCAACTTTCTTGTATCTGCTGAGAATTCCTTTGTAACCGAGGATGTGGTCAGTTTTGGAAAAAGTTCTTTCTGTGAGGTGCTGAAAAGAAGGTATATTCTTTTGTGTTTAGATAAAATGTTCTGTAAATATCTGTTAGGTCCATTTGATTTATAGCTTCTGCTAGCTCCAGTATTTCCCCGCATAGTTTTTGACTGAATGGCATGCCCATTGGTGAGAGTGGTATATTAAAGTCAACCACTATCAGTGTGTGAGGGTCAGTATGTATTTAAGCCACAATAATATAATTTCTGTTACAAATTTGAATGCCCTTGTATTTGGGAATGTTAAGAATTGCAATGTCCTCTTGGATTTTCCCTTTGGTGATGTAGTGACCTTTCCTACTTCTTCTAATTAGTTTTGGGTTGAAGTCTATTTTGTCAGATATTAAAATAGGTACACCAGCTTGTTTCTTAGTTCTATTTGCTTGGAATATCTTTTTCCAACCTTTATCCTGATAACATGTCTATCTTGATATTAAGGTATTTTTCTTGGATACAGCAGGAGGATGGATCCTGTTTTCTCATTCATTTTTGTAGTCTGTGTCTTTTTGTTGGGAATTAAAAACTGATGTGAAGAATTATGAATGAACAGTGTTTGTTGATCCCTGCTATTTTGTTGCTGGAAGGGGGTTATTCACCTTCTCTTTTGACTTAATGGTCTGGATTATTTATTTTTCTTGTGTTTTCTTGGGTGTGGTTAACCTGTTCAGATTGAAGTTTTTCTTCTTGAACCTTCTGTAGGAATAGATTCGTAGATAGATATTGCTTAAATTGGGTTTATCGTGAAATGTCTTTTTTTCTTCACCTGTTGAGATTAAGAGTTTTGTCTAGAAATCAGTCTAGGCTGGCATCTGTGACAGCTTAGGATCTGGGGAATTTATTTTCTGGTTCAATCTACTTAGAGTTCTGTAAGCTTCTTGATAGACATATCCCTTAGATTGGGGAAATTTTCTTCTATGATTTTGTTGAATATATTTTCTGTGCTTTTGACCTGAGTTTCTCCTTCCTCTATTCCTATTATTCTTAGATTAAGTCTTGTCATAGGTGTTGTATGAAAGGAGAGAAGGCTAGCACTCCCCATGACAAGGATGGAAGAGGCCCTTGAGCCTAACAACACACATATGGTTAAGACATTGCCACAACTTCATGGCATCTAACCACTGTTTTTTGAGAACCCATTCTCTTTGAATGGATACCTTGCTCAGCCTGGATATAGTAGGGAGGGCCTTGCCCCTTCCCCAAAACAATGTGCCTTGCCATCTCTGAAGAATGGATGGGGGAGTGGGGATGGGAAGGAAGGTGGAGGGAATGGGAGGAAAGGAAGGAGTGGGAACTGGGATTGGTATATAAACTGAAAAAAAAGATAGTTTGTTTTCTTTTTTAAAATAATAAAAGAAAAAAATCAATGCTAAATAGAAAAAAAAGTCTTAGTGTCCTGAATTTCCTGGATGTTTGTCTGGAATATTTTGGATTTACATTTTCTTTGACTGAGGTATCCATTTCTTCTATTGTGCCTTCAGTACCTAACATTCTCTCTTCCATCTCTTGTATTCTGCTGGTGAGGCTTGCCTCTGAGGTTCCTGTTTGAGTTCTCAAATTTTCATTTTTATATTTTCCTCAGTTTGGGTTTTCTTTATTGATTCTATGTTTGCTTTTAGATCTTGAACAGTTTTATTCATTTCTTTCCATTGTCTGTTTGTTGTTTTGTAGATTTCTTTAAAGGGTTCATTTATTTTCTCTTGCAGGACATCTATTGTATCCATAAAGGCTATTTGAAGGTCCTTGCGTGTGCTACAACTATGTCACATTTCTCAGGGCCTACTGTGGTAGAATTTCTGGGCTCTACTGGGGACAGATTATCTTGTTTGTTATTGATTGTGTTTTTATGCTGGTATCTAGGCATTTGGGTTTGAACGATTGTAATTCTAGGTGCTGATGTCTGGTTTTATCTTTTTGAAGTGAGCGTTTTATTCTTTTATTTATTTTGCCCTCTCTGGTTCTTAGGAGGGCATAGTGGCTTTGTATTATATGTAGGTAGTGTCTGGAAGGTAATATTTTGGGGATCCAGTTAGGTGTGGCCACTGGGAGATTCAAGGTAGAATGTGTCTGGTAGTTTGAATGTAATTGCTCATTGAGAATAGCACTATTAGGAGATGTGGCTTTGTTGAAGTGAGTGTAGCTTTGTTGGAGGAAGGGTGTCATTGTGGAGGTGAGCTTTGAGATCTCTTATACTCAAGATATACCTAGTGTCTTAGATCACTTCCTGTTGCCTACATGTCAAGATGTAGGACTCTCAGCTCCTTCTCCAGCACCATGTCTGCCTGCACACCACCATGTCACACCATGATGACAATGGACTAAACCTCTGAAAATGTAAAGCACCCCAATTAAATGGTTTTCCTTTATAAGAGTTGGTGTAGTCATGGTGTCTCGTCACAGCAAACTCTAAGACAATGTGTTTCTAGGTATTGGGAGTTGACACTTAGGGCTGGGAGAAGGGGTGGGAGAAGAGCTGGGAGATGGGGTGGGAGAAGGGCTGGGAGATGGGCTGGGAGAAGGGGTGGGAG
>PVIU01014216.1:0-52863 GCA_004026605.1 Ondatra zibethicus | reverse complement strand
GGGGTGAGGGTGTAAGGGGTGAGGGTGTAAGGCATTGTAGAAAGAGATTTTAAAAGGCTGTACTGTATTTTAAGAGTGTGTTTTTGGGGAGAGGACGATGAAGAAAATGAACCTGTTGGTGACACCCCCTGCACTAATGATGAGGGGAAGGCATCCCCATTGCAGTAAGGAACCAGAGGAGCCTTCCAAGGAACAGGTGGTGCACATTTGAATGACAAGGCCCCCTGCAATCATCTGTTTAGCAAACAAGGTCATCACTGACAGCAAACTTCCAGCTCAGCTCCAGTACAAGGCTGCAATCACAGCACTAGAGAGCCAGAGGATGGCAAGTCCAGTGTCAGCAAGACCTTGTAGCAAAACCAAAGAATCACAAAATTACACTCAACATATTATCAGCAATGGTAATAGTTACTCAAAACACAGCAGTTCTTATTTAATATACTATCGTTTACTGTTATGTCTTAGTACCATCTATGCCCATCCTGTTTCTCTAGTGGGATTACTGTATTGCTATGGTAGCAGGTATCTCTTTTCAGCTCAGAGTTCTGTGTTGTCCGGTTTTTGATGTGACCATGCTGTGCCGTGAGCATGTATACTACAAAAATTCACAAATTAAAAATAATGGAACACTTGACTTGGAGCAGCAAGCAGTTGAGTGTTCAGTAGCAATTCTCAAATCATCCCACTTTGCCCAAGAAAGCCAAGGAAAAGGCAGGTGAGTGGCCGAGGAAACCACATGATTATCCTAGGCAGGGATGCCAAAGACAGATGGAACTCTATCTGGCTGTTTTACTCCTAGGAGGGATTAAGAGCAAAACCAATTCAATTCTGGAAGCGTTTACAGAAAGCAACAGCAGTGCCAAACATCCCCAGCATGGATGCTGAGAATTACATACACGGAGGCCGCCTCTGTGAAAAAGGGGTGAGATGCTGACAGGTGAGCCCTCCCTTTCAGAGAATCGACTCTCCCGTGAAGAAATGCTCAGCTCAAGGACAGTGGCAACCATGATCGGTTTTCTTTAGGATGATGGATCCAGAAGGGAAGCAGTCTCTTCTGCTTATAATCAAAGAGCTGACCTACGCGTGGAGCCCTCCTGAGATGTGAGATGTGCCTCACTGAGGTTTGATGCAGCTCTCCTTTAAAAACTACTCATGAAAGCTGGAGAGAGGGCTCAGTCAGTAAAGTGCTTGCTTTGCAAGCGAGGATTTGAGCTTGAGCCTAGAAGTCACGTGAAGCGCCCGGTGTGGTAGCATGTGGTGGCACTTACAAGCCCAGCACTGGGGTGGAGACGGGGGCTTCCTGGGGCTCCCTGCCAGTCAGCCTAGCCTTCTAGAGGAGCTCCAGGCCAATGAGAGACCTACAAAATAAGGTAGATAAGGTAGATGGCCACTCTTGCACAATGACACTTGAGGTTGTCCTCTGCCCTGTGCATGCACACAGGTGTACAGCCCCATTCATATGAACACACACACTTTAAAAAGAATTACTCAGAGAATTTAAGTGTATCAATCTGGGATAACCCTTTCCAAGGCCTGTGGAAATCAGAAGAGGGTGTCAGATCTCCCAGGGCTGGAGTTAGAGGCAGTCATAAGCCTCCCAATATGCGTGCTGCAGACAGAATTCTGATTCTCCATGAAAACAGCTCACACTCTTAACTGCTCAGCTGCAGTTGGGTTGGCTTCCATGCAGTCATTTATAATGGACTCATAATTTGAGGTGGAATAGTCTTTTGTATACATTGTGAAGATTTGTCACTTGGGTTGGCTAAATAAAAAGCTAAATGGTCAATAGCTAGGCAGGATTTTCAGGGCAAAGAGGATGCTGGGAAGAAGGGCGGAGATGCAAAATCTCCCCCGCCAGAGTAAAAAAAAAAATATATATGGCAGTACAGAGTAAAGGTACTAAAGCCACAAGGCAAAAAAATAGATCCATAGAAATGGGTTAATTTAAGTTCTAAGAGCCAGTTAAAAATAAGTCTAACTATTGGCCAAGCTTTCATTATTAATAAGTAGTCTCTGTGTCGTGATTTGGGAGTTGGTCGGAGGGACAGAAAAAAATCCGATTACGATCATTCTTTCAACAATTGAGGCATGGTAGTAATGTACTTTGTATACTTTGACTTTTGAATTAGTGTCTTCTCTCTCTGCTTCTAAATCACATAATCTGGTAGGGCTTATTTTATTGCTCTTCCGAACATCGCTTGTTGCATTTTTTTTGTTTGTTTAGTCGATTGTCTGTTTTCTTGTCAGTTATTTTTGCTCCAATCTTCATCATTTCCTCCCAGTTACTGTTGATTTGATTTCTTTCTCTTTTCCACAGCTTTGTTTGTTGGCTCACTCACTTCCGTTCAGACTCAGGATTTATTTCTCCACGCAGCCAGGCTAGCCCGGGCCTCATCTTTCACTTGCCCGCCTGCCTCAGTCTCCCAGATGCTAGAATTATAAGTACGTACCATCATGCCTGGGTTTTTCTTTCTTCTTGATAAGGAAGCTAAGTAATTCCTACCTTCCTTTCTTCCTTCCTTCCTTCCTTCCTTCCTTCCTTCCTTCCTTCCTTCCTTCCTTCCTTTTTATTTAAGCAACTTCCTCCTTGGGGCTGGAGAGACAGCTCGGCAGTTAATTCTTGGAGGACTTGAGTTGGCTTCGCACCAGCCACCTCATGCAGCTCCCAGCCACCTCTGCTGGCTACAGAGGAACTGATGCCCTCTTATGGCTTCTGTGGACACCACACACTCATGTGTACAACGACTTTCCATCACAGATGACTATGATCACTGAAAGAACCAGAAACGAAGTTGTGCTTAGAAGGGGCTTCTGCGTCGGCGAGGATAGCTTGCTTGACGGGGGGGGGGGGGGTCTATGCTCCTCCAGATTTCTTGAATAGTTAATTGTTCTGTAATTTACCGAGAATATTATCAAGAAAATTTTCAACTGGAATTGTTGAAGTATTTCATTGTCCTCTATTCCATCAGTCTTATTTATTTTAAGGACTGTCTTTAAAGTCTTTAAAATGGCATTTATTTATTTAGTGTGTGATTGAACATGTAAACCATCGCATCCATATGGAGGTCAGAGGGCAAGGTTTGGGAGTCTGTTCTCTCTTTCCTCTGTGTGGGTCACAGGGATTGGACTCTGGTCATCATGTTACCAGTTAAGTCATCTCAAAGGGCTCAGATCTTATTTTTTATAATCTGAGATCCTGTCAACCTAAGTTTAAAAAATGAAAAGAGAGACAAATTTAAGCAAGAATAGAGACATTATCCAAGAATAGCAGTGTGACGGGGGGGAGGGGGCAGAATGTTGCAGTGGGAATATTCACACCATTATAAACCCCTAGGCAAGAGGAAGGTTTAAAGACAAAAATAAAGATAGACATGAACTGAAGATCACAAATTTTAAAATGTATGTATAGTATGTGTCTGCCACATGTGTACAGGTGCCCATGGCAGCCAGAAGAGGACCATCTGTCTCCTGGAGCTGGAGTTTCGGCAGTTGGAATTTGCCTGAGGGGAGTGCTGGGAACTAGACTTGGGTTCTCAGCAAGAGCCAGCCCACTCTTAACCACTGAGCCATCTCTCCAGGCCGGAAGCCTCTTGTGTGAAGGATGAGGTGGCCTCGGCAGCGGAGGTTCTGGGAAAGTCTTCTGGGATGGCTCCTCCAAGTGTCATGTGTTAGAGCCTTCCTCGTCACTCCTGGCTCCGTTTGCTTCACTGTTGGTAGAGTTGACACACACGACTTGGTCTTGATTCCCACAGCAGTCACAGCGCTCAGGATGATTTACAAAAATGAACGTGTATGGCGATGGTGCCCACATTGCTTGTCACAGGTGACTGGAATTCGCACAACCCGACCAACACTGAGGGCTAATAATTATGTTGTCAAAGGAACCGGACAGAAATCCGATGTCAGTCTGAGATGGGGAGGTTTGCTGTGATGCTTGTGATCTACAGCAGGGGCAAACAGCTGCATTTCCTAAAAGCAGGAGTGGGCTTTATCATCCAGTAGAAAATGGCAGACCCTACTTCCCTTCCCAGGGAGATCCATGCATCCCCCCTTGAGCCCTCCATGTTACATAGCCTTTTTTGGGTCTGTGCATTGCAGAATGGTTATCCTTTATAGCTAACATCCACTTATAAGTGGATATAAGTCTTTTGTGGTCTGGTTATCTCACCCAGGATGATTTTTTTCTTGTTCCATCCATTTGCCTGCAAATTTCATGATGTCATTTTTTAACAGCTGAGCAATATTCCATTGTATAAATGTGCTACATTTTCTTTATCCGTTCTTCTGTTGGAGAGCATGCAGGTTGTTTCTACTTTCTGGCTATTATGAATAAAGCTGCAATGAACATGGTTGAGCAGGTGTCCTTGTGGTAGGATGACCGTCCTTTGGGTAGATGCCCAGGAGTGAGATAGCTCGGTCTTGAGGCAGATCAGTTCTGAGGAACCGCTGTATTGATTTCCACAGCGTCTTTGCAAGTTTGCACATTGACCAGCAATGGAGGAGTGTTCCCCTTGCTCCACATCCTCTCCAGCATGAACTGTCCCTTGTGGTTTTGACTTTAGTCAATCTGATAGGTGTAAGATGGAATCTCAGAGTAGAATAGATTTTGCAGGGGGCCTGGGAACGGGTGGAGATGGGAATAGGAGGAAGACTTGTGAGGGGGGAGCACTGGGAGAGATGAATGGAATTGGGGGGCATTTTGGGAGTGGAAAGCTAGTGCAGATTCACCCTGAAATCTGTGAGAGTGACCCTAGCAAAGACTCCTAGTAATGGGGGATACAGAGCCTGAACCAGCCTTCTTCTGTAACCAGATAAGGCTTCCAGTGGTGGTTCTGGGACACCAACCTAGCCACAAAACCTTCAATCTACAGCTTGTCCTGGCTGCAAGATGTGCTGGGGCAATGGTGGCACTGAAATTGTGGGAGTGGCAACCAATGACTGGTACAACTTGATGCCCACACCATGAGAGGGAGCCCACACTTGAGACTGCCTGGGTGGGTAGGAACCAGAGGCTGGATACTCTAGAGACCAAGGATAGAACCAAACACAACTGCAAAAAATAGTCTACGAAATGATTCCAAATGATTCTCTACTATCTTCACAGACTGGAACCCAGCTCAGTAGCCACCAGAGAGTCTTCATCCGTCCACAGATGAGAGCAGATGCAGAGACCCATACCTACACATGAGGCAGAGCTCGGGGAATCCCGCCGAAGGGGGGAGGAAAGATTGTGGGAGCCAGAGAGGTAGAGGACGCCACAAGAACACAGCCCACAGAATCAACCAACCAGGGCTCATAGGGCTCACAGAGAGTGAAGGGACAATCACGGAGCCTGTATGGGTCTGATCTAGGCCCTCTGCATACATGTTATGGTTGTGTGGCTTGGTGTTTTTGTGGACTCCTAACAGTGGGAGTGGGGGTATCTCTGACTCTTTTGTCTGCTCTCGAGAAGGCTAACGGTAGCATTAACTAGCCCAGTTCGGATCTAAGAGCACCAGAGAGACTTTCTTCTCTTTCCTCCACAGACCGAGGCTTCCCAGGCTGGTTAAAATTAGTACTGAAACCACCCAACCGGCTTGCCTTTCCAAACCATGTAGTGGGCAGCAGGCAGAATTCCTTTCTGCCTGGGCTGTTCCTCTGGGGAACATAGTTCTCAGTGGGGTTCTTGGTTGGTCAAGATAGCCCTGCCCAGTATCCAGGACCTTGAGCTGGATTCATAGGGAACACTTGGTCCTACGGAGTTGACAGAGTAGGGTTCATCCTCCTGACTCTTGGAAACCGTGAGAGAAGAAATGTCTACTGGGGCTGGAAAAATGGTTTATTGGTTAAGAACACTTACCGCTTGAAGAGGACCCCAGTTTGATTCCCAGCATCCGTATGACAGATCACAATCATCTGTAACTCGATTGTGAGAAGATTAGACACCTTTTTGGCTTCCATGGGCACAGGCACAAAAATGGCACATAGACATACATACAGACAAAACCGAAAAACGTCTTTCTGAAGCAGCTGAATTTGCATATTTAAGCAACAGATAAACAATATCCTCATATTGCCACCACCCACTTCCACTCAGCAAATGGATCTTCCCTTGGAGGGAGAAGAGAGCTCTCCTCTAAGAGAACTGATCATTGTTTTGATGTCTCTGGCTCAAGTCATTCAACACTATTTTCTTTTCGAGTTTAAAGAAAGGGGGTTATTATATTTTACTTAAAATATTTGACATTTAGTATTATATTGAGTGATTAAAAAATAATGGAACAGATGAAGAGTAGATGATGAGTGGATGAGGAGATAAATGGATAGATGACTGATGATCAGTGGATGAACGGGGGCCTAGGTGAATGGGTATAGGGTAGACTAATGAGGATGGTAGGTAGACTGGCGTGTAGATGAGTAAGTGGGCAGTTAAACCAACGACTGCTTGAATGGATAGACTCATGATGAGGAGATGGATGATGGATGTGGATAATGGATGTATAGATGCATGAATGGGTGGATAAGTAGATGGGTGGGTGAATGGAATAGGTGGATAGATCAATGAGGGTATGGATGAATTGGTGGATGGATTGATTCAAGCGCATGTAGACAAATAATGGATGGATGATGGGGGAACTATTTGGATAACAAACTTGCTGTTAGTCTCTTGTGAGCTTGGGTTTATTCTGGGAACTAAACTTTAACCTTATCTCTATAATGAAGAACCCATCAATTCTCCATGATCTGTCAGTGTAGTATTTTTGTTTTAGCCCTTGCCTGTCTCCCTATCTATGACTCTAAGAACTCAAGCTTCCGGCCAGGATACCTGGCTTACTGTCTCATCCCCATTCTGAAACTCTGGCTGCTTCCAACTGTTGTCTTTAAATGTTACCCTCTGATGACCTTGTGGTTAGACCCAGCATCTGTTCCCAATCCTTGATCACGATTCTTCAGTCTTTAGAGCTCTGTCTTGCTGATCTAGCTTCCTTACTCTTGCCTATCACTGTCTGTCCCTCATGGGTGCTACAAAACCTGTCCCAGCAGAGATGAACCATACCATTTGTGTCCATATTGTCAAATGCCACATGGTCACTGTTTGAAAGAACATACTCAGGAAAGATGAGGGAGGCAGAAGACGGCTTGTTGGATAAAGGTGCTTACTATGCAAGCATCATGACCTGAGTTTAATTCTTAGAATCCATGTAATTCCACCATTCCCATGA
The DNA here is from genome assembly GCA_004026605.1 of Ondatra zibethicus. Taxonomy (NCBI): domain Eukaryota; kingdom Metazoa; phylum Chordata; class Mammalia; order Rodentia; family Cricetidae; genus Ondatra; species Ondatra zibethicus. The sequence goes on along the minus strand of PVIU01014216.1, from coordinate 45,658 downwards.
CCAGATAGAAGGCAGAGAAAGAAGAATTGTCTAGAAGTTCCCAAGCCAGCTAGCTTGGGTGTAGGAAGCAACAACAACAACAACAAAATCCAAAAAACAGAAAACAAAAAAAAATAAGAAAGACCCTGTCTCAAAAACTCCTGAAAGCTATCCTCTGAGCTCCACACACACGCTGAGATATGTGTGCATCTGTATTCACATGCATGTGGCGTACACACGCCACACACCCTCCACAGGAATACTCAAAATAAAATTATGCAAAATAAAATCCTTTAAGAAGGAAAGAAGCGTGAGGATGGCATCTACCCCAGACTTTGCCTGGAGTCAGGAAAGCATGGTCCTGCCTCTGGGCTCAGCTCTGACACGTTCACTGCACAAGCTAGGTCAGGAGGCCACGAGTCTTCAGAACATGGCTGCGGAACAGGCCATGACTGCCAGGCCTTGTTACGGTGGGGCGTACTCGCACACCTGGCTCTCTTCCTTGGCCAGGTTAAGGTCTTCTGCTGCTAGTTCAGATGACTGCCCAAGGGCAGCTGTAGAAATAGGAGTGCCACTGCCTTGAAGAAGGAGGTGTTTTGAGCTGCTTCCATTGTGACCTCATTGTCACCTTGCACTAAGTAGGCCCTGGATGGCCTGCCAAAATAAACAAACAAAACAACAAACAGCAACAACAAAAACCCCAACAAAACAAAACAAAAACCCTAAATCAAAACACGTGGGTTCATTAGAGCAAAGTTTGAACTGAGGAAGCCGGAACTTTCCTACTGTCTCGCATGGGTGTCATAATGCAGGGTGTTGTCACAATTATCATGACAGTGTGGAAGTGAGGCCTTTGTGTTTTAAAATTCACAAGCAGCAAAGGATTTGGGGTTCAAGTACCATTTCATGCCTGACATCAAGTATCTTTTAGGACAGGGCCACTTTTGAGAATTCCAGAACTGGGCGGTGACTTCATTTGAGTTCACTGTATCTGACACGCATTTCCATAATTATTCCTTAGAATAATCTATGGGAAGTCACGTTCATTTAAAGTGTTTCATTGTTAAAGACCAGTGGGCAAATGGCACACAGCTGGTCAGCAGCAGTCAGGGCTCCCAGGGTGTTGGGTTAACGCACCCGGCGGCCTCCACACTGAAGGCCTAGCTTTTCCTGTGCTGCTGCTAAGAGAGCTTCCATCAGGGGTCACTTCTGGTTTGCAGCCAGGAAAGTTCTAGAAGCTTAAGGACTGAGTGTCCTCAAAGTAGCGTCCAGTTCCACCCATTTCTCACCCTGTGGGCACGAGGGTGTGTTTACTTTCACGTGTCCCATCTGTGAAGCGGGACCAGTGCTCAAACCTGCCCCTTATACGGCCAGGTGTCAAAAGTTTGTGCCTACAAAGTACCTCAGCTGGTGCCTAGGATGCAGGGTGGCTGAAGAACTGTTGGCCTCTGTGATCCATCAAGAGACAGATGTGGGTTTCACGGCGAAGGTGAATCACAACGAGCCATCTCAACGGACTTGCTATGGTCCAGGTGCCCCTGCTGAGCTTGGTGCTGCATGTAAGACCCTGCTTAGGGACCTACTGTGCTGTCTCTTGGTGGACTCATCCACTGGGTTTCTCTGAAGCAGCTCTCAGAACAAACTGATCAGTCTTCTTGCTGGCCAGCCCACACCATCAGTCAGATGGCTCATTTCCAGTGTGTGTGTGTGGGACACCACTCTGGTAGCCTCTGGAATGCGACACGCCTGGCTGTTGCCCAGAGCCAACACGAGCATGCACCCTGCTTATCTTCTGAATGGGAGTTTTTAATAGTGTCTGTGGTGGACACATTGCCATTTGAGCAAGTCTCTGCAGAGCATGGAGTGGAGACTCGGGGTAGCAGAGAGCTTCACAGAGAGCTTTGATGTGGGCGGCCTCCACCAGAGAAGCCCAGTAGATCCTCCCACAGACTGTCAGCCCCTTGATCTGCGCATAGAGCCCAGCCCAGCTCCTCACTCCGCACATACCCATCCCAGCTCATCATTTTCACCTCTACTAGCATCATGGCCCACAGAACCCTCTGGAAATGAGGCCAAAGAGTGATGAAAGACATTAATTTGGTTATTAAAACTCAACAGAAGGGTTTCCCTGTTAGCAAAGAACAATTTCAGACAAGAAATGAACACAGCTGAAGTCCGCTCTTAGGACTGGCCATGTAGTTCAGTAGTAGGGCTTGCCTTGGTTGCCCAAGGCTTTGGTGTGAACCTAATCCTGAAAAAGAAAAAGGTTACATAAACTGCTTCGGAAAGTACTTCACATTATGGTGCATCTTAGAGAAGACCCGGTTCTATCCGGAGTCAACTGGAAACAAGAACATAACTGCTCTACACTACAGAAGGACTCCAGGGGACAGGTTCCTTGGGTGTGATTTTCCCAGTCAACTACAGTACTGAGACTGCAAGGGCACACCTCACTCCACCAGGAGTCCCCTGGCCACACACTGCTGCGTTCATTCCCCAGTCCCTTGTTCACTGTGGAGTACTTCCTGGAACCTCCTCACAGGTGTGTACGGGAAAAGCAACCTGTAGAGTGTTTAGAAGCAACGGCGGTGTCAGCCACCCACCAGGGTGCTCAGAATATGGCTTCTACAGGAACAAGTATCCCCACGTGCAAGCCGCAGAGGTCAAAGCTGGGCCCCTTGAGGATGACCTGGGCATGAGTGGAAAGGGGCCAGCCTTAGGACAACTCTGGTGGCCGTGTAGTTTACTGGAATATATCCTTACTCTGTTTATAGATAAGCCTTTCCTGCACACAAAGCTTTCTCCAAAACTACCATCCATGTGCTTACAGAATGCTTAAATTACCATCATGGTGTTCTACACAACACTGCTCTTGACCAAGGGACCCACTTTTCAGCCAGAGAAATGGACAGTTGGCCCATGTCCATGGGATTTGCTAGCCTTAACCATGTTTCCCCACCACCCTGAAGCATCTAGCCTGATAGAATTTCCCTCGTGGCTCACTAGGGGTGATAGCAAGTGGAACCGGTCCCATTTCCACCTCTTGATCCCTGGATCTGTGAACCCTGGCTATGGGAGAAACCACACCATATATTTATTTTTCAAAGAACATCCCACCTTCTGGACCCTGATTCAAAGTATATCCCACCTTCTGGAGAAACCTACCCTAGCCCTCCAGGCTAGTGCCTCTTAGTCGGTACTGTAGCTGTGTCTTCAACATGCCACGCCACCATTTTATTGATATTTTCGTTTTTACTTGTGTGTATCTATGTTTGTCTCTGAGTATATGTTGTGGTTGGATGTATGTGTGCTCAAAAAGACCAGAAGAGGGAGCCAGATTTCCCAGGAACTGGAGTTGTAGGCAGTTGTGAACCATCCAGTGTTGGTACTGGGACCTAAACGAGGCCCTTTGGAAGAATAGCAAGTGTTCTTAACTGCTAAGCCGTCTCCCCAGGCCCTGCCAGAACCTTTTACATTAGACTTTCCTCATCACTATGACAAAATGCCTATGCAACAATACTGTCTTAAAGAGGAGGTCTCATCTCAAGGTTTCAGAGCTTTCAACCCAGCATAGGAAGAGTGTGTGGTGGAGTAGAACAGCTCACGTCCAAGTCTGCACCAGGGCTTTCCCTGCCCCCCCTTACTGTCATCCATGTCTCCAGCCTGTGGGAAGGAGCCACCCACATGCAGGATGAGTCTCCCCTTCTCTGAGAATACCACCTAAGACACATCTCCTAAGCATGTCTCAATCCAATCAGAACTAAACACCACACCCTGCCACACACTCTCTTAGGGTTTTTATTGTTATGAAGAGACATCAGGACCACGGCAACTCTTATAAAGGAAAACATTTAATTGGGGTGGCTTACAGTTCAGAGGTTTAGTCCATTATCATCACGGCAGGAAGCAAGGCAGCACGCAGACAGACATGGTACTGGAAAAGGAGCTGAGAGTTCTTATATCTGAGCCACAGGCAACAGGAAGTGGCATGAGACACTGAGTGTGGTTTGAGCATAAATGAGACTTCAAAGCCCACACTCCCAGTGACATACTACATCCAACAAGGCCATATGTACCCCAGCAAAGTCACACCTCCTAATAGTGCCACTCCCTAGGAGCTTATGGGGGGTCAATTACATTCAAACCACCATATACACACAAAAATAAAAATCAGGTAAAAACCAAAAGACAGGCTAAAAAGGAAAGCATTTTCTTCACCCCAAGTAAAGAGTTTTTGCACTGTTGCAGTAGGTCAGGCCTAGGTCTGAGCACACACCCTAGCCAAGCACTTCCCCACTGCGCTGCGACCTAGATCCACAGCTAAATTTGACTGTGTTGCCTTATTCCAAGGTCTGCAAACCTCTGGTGTTCCACGGAAGGGAGGATTCTAGTTTTGGGTGGTGGTGTTGAGACAGTGATGGGGAGGCTAAGCACACCAAGTAAGCACCCATGCGTGGTTATCAGCACTCCCAGTTGAAGGCGACCATTGTCATCATCTCTGGTGGCTGAGCTATGGAGTCGGGGGGGGGGGTGAAGGGAAAACTTCAAGTGTACTCTGCTTGGAGGCTTGGGTCCACGTGATCCTTTCAGGAGGGTATCGTGGTCCAGTATGTACTTAGAATGCTTGAGGTCCTGAGTTTGATCTTCAAAATGACAAAGAAAAACAAGAAATATGGACAAAGTCAAATATCTCAAATTTTATTAATACATTATATCCACTCATATATACACGAACTATAGTTCAAAGGCCTTCTTTATATCCTTGGAAGGTACCCTTAACATTTTGTTTTTATACTTAATAAGGCAGATGGATTAAAAGAATAGATTATGTCAATTTTATCAACATTGGGATCAATAATGATAGTTAAATCAAGGAGAAAATATCCACATGGGTTAAGATGTAGCATAAATGTATGTGGAAAATGAAAAGATTGAACATCTCAAGGAATGAAGGCATGCCTATAACACCTGGGTGCAGTGACATGTGTCTGTGGTCCCAGCTGCCCAGGAGGATGAGACAGGATTGCTTGTCAGGAGTGTGAGAGCATCTTGGGTAGCTGATCTCTGCACCTCAAAGCAGGCTTCCGGTGAGGCTGAAGTTCAGTAGCAGAGCATGTGGGGCCTTATATATGATCACCAGCTCTCAAGAGAAGGCAACAAGCCAGACCTCTAGTGAGTGACCTTTCACCCTCTGGCCTTCCCCACAGGGTGGTCAGCCACTCCTCCTTCACCCCAGCACACACCTCCTAAGATTCCACATATAGAAACTTCTTGTGCTGAGCTTTCCTCGCTGAGCTCCCCACTTTTCTCAGCTGTGAAGACACTATAAAGCATGAACACGGTCCCCACAGCCTGATCCCTGTTTTCTGTGGCGAGTGTAGCCCTGCTCCAGACTGAGGAGACAAGTCACATCATCCAAGAACTCCAGACTTTGCACAGCAACTTTCTCCGAAGAGGCTCCTAGGACCCTTGCTCTCATCTTCAAAGCCCACAGATTTCACCGTACATGCCTCTTTGACTGTATCTCCTGTGCACATGTGTGTAGACACATGTGTGCATGGCTGCTTGGGACTGGGCTGGGCCTGCATGCTCAGCATGTGCTCCACTGCTGAGCTTTACCCTCACATTTTCTAGTTCTCATCTCCCAGGTGTTAGTTCTGAGGGTGGGATGGTGTCTTGGTTACTGTGGGATGAGACAGTGTATTGGTTATTGTGGTATGGGACACTGTCTTTGTTGGTGTAGGATGGAACAGTGTCTTGGCTACTGTGGTATGGCACAGTGTCTTGGTTACTGTGGGAAGGGACAGTGTCTTGGTTACTGTGGAATGGGACAGTGTCTTGGCTTCTGTAACAGGTCGAGGACCCCACACTATACTCAGAAGATACTTCCTATTAACACAGGCCTACTGAAGGATCTGAGTCTGTCACCTGCACTGTAGGAAGTCACAAGAAAGGTTGACTGATGTGGGAAGAACACAAAGAGCAGAGGACATTGGGATGGGCCACGGGGATAAGTGTCACCAAGAGGGCTTGCAGCAGTTTATAGAGAGGAGAATCTGTGCCTCACAGAGTGACGGGAGGAGACAGAAGACCTAGGTGTGTGTGTGTGTGTGTGTGTGTGTGTGTGTGTGTGTGTGTGTGTGTGTGTGTGTGTGTGTGTGTGCTTATGGAGTGACTGGAGGAGACAGAAGACCTGGATGTGTGTGTGTGTGTGTGTGTGTGTGATTCTAAACAAGTTTGGGGGACGAGTCATGACCCTCATTGATGAAAAGCCCAGAGCTTAGCATTTATGTTACTAATCTATGTTACCACTGTTTTCCATTTGGTTCACAGATACCTATGCAAGAAGCTTGAAGCTGAACAGACAAAGCGTACATCCGCACAGGGTTTTCTGCAATGGTGGAAAAAAAAGCCTGGAGAATGTGCAGGACAGTTAGTGCCACTGGGTCACCACTATTATTCTTTGCGAGCACAGAGGCTCCAGGCAGAGAAAGAAAACTGTTGAGGTGAGACTCGGTGTGCCCCATCACACTTTAGAGTGGTTGGACCATCACAGAGGATGAGGTTCTGTCTCAAGCCTTGTGGGCATGGCTTGGGGACCACCTCTTGATGCCAGGCCCTCTTCTCCCAGGATGGAAACAGAAGTGAACAGAAGCAATTGCAAATCAGTCTTGAAGGCTGTGCTGATAACCCTGCAAGACCTGCAGAGGAGTAAGAAAGTCAGACATGAAGGCCGGAAGGGACACAAAGTGACACACAGTCCTTTTTGTTCAATGCTTCCTGACACGCCGTAACTGCATTCTGCTCCTCTTTCCAGTGAGTGATGTGGACGGACCTCACTGTTGGTTTTTAAGTATGAAGTCAAGCAGAAGTGACTGCCCATGTTCACACAGCTCCCTGTGACATTGTGCCCCAGACCTGGCAACACCAGCCCCACTGTCAACTAACTGTGGTGTTATCAACCATGAGGCAAGACGGGCACCTCCTAGAGCAAGATCCAGTACAAATAGACCTTTAAAGCTGTCTCTGTCATTTTCAGCCTTCCCATTACAGCGCACACTGAGCATGCCCACAGATGTTTCTGTCCATCATTTAATTCTTTCACTCATGAGCTCCATAATCTCAAACAAAACACTCTCAGGCATATAGGATTCTCCTTCCCTGAGCATGCTTGGTAATGCAGCCACCCAGCGCAGGCATCAGCAGCACTGTTCTGAACATTGGTTCAGAAACTGATTCAGGGCCTAACCTGGCCATGGCTCGTTTCTTCAGGGCAAAGGAAGCCTCTCAGGGCAAACAAACAAGAGCTCGTCCACCTGAATGATCCTAAGCTCACATCTTCGTGTTAGCAGTGCCAGTGACCTGGGACAGAGGTACAGGGGTGGAGCCCTTTCTCAGGTGACCCAGTCCGGACAGCAGGCATAGGCCCATGTTCATTCTCCAAGCTCTACCAAGACACATTAACGTGCTCAGGTTTTTTGTTGTTTTTTGTTTTGTTTTTGTTTGTTTGTTTGAGCAAAGGAAGAGAACACAAGTGACCTTTCAACACTGTGAAAGCACAAATCGGACTAAAGAGCGGTGTTTTCAGTAGTTACTTCCACATTGCAATGCTTCCATCAAGTGGCTCCTTTTCCAAGTCCCCATAGCTTAGCATAGCTTAGCAATGGTTCTCAAGCTGTGGGTCGCAACCCCTTTGGTGTCACATATCAGTTATCCTGCAATCAGATCTTTACATCATGATTCATAACAGTAGCAAAGTTACAGTTATGAAGTAACAGCAAAATAATTTTATGGGGGGGTGCTGGAGAGATGATGGGGACTAAAGAGATGGCTTAGAGGTTAAGAGCACTGGCTGCTCTTGCAGAGGTCCTGAGTTCAATTCCCAGCAACCACACACAAAGACACCTATAATGCGATCTGGTGAGTTCTGCTATTAAGGCAGAACACTGTACATATAATAAATAATAATAATTTTACAGTTGGGGATCCCTACAGCATGAAGAACTGCTCTAAAGGGCCTCGGCATTAGGAAGGTTGAGAGCCACCAGCTTAGGGGATAATGGGTGCTGGTCTGCATCTGGAAAGTTCCTATGAAAACAGTACAGACACAGAGTCCCCCAAATAGACTGGCTTTCAGCTGTAGCCCCATAACATTCATGGTTTCCTCTGGACTAGTGTACCATGTCCATATGTCACTGCCCATGCTGCTAATACCTCACGTTTCCACCAAGCTCTTTGTCTTTATTCTTTGATCTCTTAGTAGGTGGATGTGGGCAGCCCCCTTAAGCTTGCTGGCTAGTCACTGTAGCTGAATTGGCAAGCTCCAGGTTTCGTGAGGGAATCTATCTTTTAAAAAAAAGACCAAACGTGTATGCTTCTAAGAAACACGCAAGGCTGATCTCTGGCCTCCATGTGCATGCATGCACACACACAGAAAGAAGAAAGCCAATAAGTGGAAGCCCCGCTGTGTCAAAACTCTGCTCCAAAACCCTGACCCTCCATCAGAAGGTCGCCATCCGGTGTGTATCATCCGGCACACCCCACTTGCATCTACGAGTACCACCTGTGGGTTGGGGGCTCCTCTACTGCAAACGACAGATGCTGACAAGACTTCCTATATCCTGGAGGAACTGACCTGCCTGTCCTAGGAAGGTGGGGCTGCCCCCAAGTGAGAGGGTGAGGAGGAGACCAGGCTGTGGGGATTCAGTGGGCTTCTCTTGATATTTCTGTGCCCAGCGCTGCTGGTGAGCAAAAGGCTCAGAGAAGGGAGTAGAACGTGGATGCTACAATGCTGGCGTAGAGAAGGCTCCATGAGGGCAGAACTCCTTGCCAAGGTGCCCTCAGACTTCCTGGTGAGGTATTGCTTGAAAGCCACTTCCATTTCAAAGGACATGGTAGTGGACCAAGGGACCTGTGATGGGCCCAGCCCAGTCTTTCTCCTGCAGTTAACTTTAACCCTGCATACTCTGGACTTTGCATTTGCTTCAGGGAGATGAATGCCATTTGTTATATGTTTTACTTACACAGAACAGGTTACCGTGTCATGCAGACACACCAGGAGACTCACCTGACTGGTGTGGCTGAATGTGTTAGAGATCGTTACTCACTGGGTGCTCAGAAGCTCTCAGCGCTAACAATAGGGAGACCCTGCAAGTCCATTCCCTCCCACAGTTCACTGCGAAGATGGGAGCACACTGGGGACTCCCTCCAGGTCTTCCCTGACGAGAACACTGCTTTGTGTCACCGTTTTCCTTGACTGTGATCTACTCAGTATGTTATGTTTCTCTCTCACACACCACTAGGGGTGGCAAGAGTGGCAGGAGTGAGATACCACATGAGTTGTGCCATCTTTTGAAGACTATTATTGAACTGGATGCTAACATTTCATATTTCAGAATGAGAAAGTTTGAGACTTGTCTCTCTAATACCTTTATTTATTTATTTTTTGTTTTGAAATAATCATGAACTTAGAACTCACAGTCCTGGAGAAATAGGTCAGTGGTTAAGAGCACTCGCTGCTCTTGCACAGGACCCAGGTTCAGTTTCCAGCATTCACATGGCAACTCACAAACCTCCTGTAACTCCAGTTCCAGAGGATTGGATGCCCTCTTCTGGCCTCTGTGGGCACAGGCACACATGTGGTGCACATACATACATATAGAGAAAACTCTCATACACATAAAAAAATAAATCTTTTTTAAAAATTAAATTGCAAAAGTAGTACAATGAATTCCTGTATCTAGCCTTCACTAGTCTCTAATTTAAAATAAAGTATAAGTCTCCAGGCCCTCTAATTCTTTTTTCACTTTGTATTTTTTTTCTTTAGTTCGATTGCTTTTATTTTTTTATTGCTTTTATTGAGCTATATATTTTTCTCTGCTTCCCTCCCTTCCTCCCCTATTCCCTTCTACCCTCTCCTATGATCCCCAAGCTCCCAATTTACTCAGGAGATCTTGTCTTTTTCTACTTCCCATGTACATTAAATCCATGTATGTCTCTCTTAGGGTCCTCTCTGTTGTCTCAGCTCTCTGGGACTGTGAATTGCAGGCTGCTTTTTCTTTGTTTCGCTTTGCGTAGTGGCAGTATCTTAGCCAATGAGGTTTATCTAATTCTTAATATAATATTTTTAACTAATTCATTGGTATTGCATAAATGTATTTTGATCATATCCAACTTCCTCTCCTTCCTCTACCTCCTCCTAGATACAACCATATCTCCCCAATTCCCACAATCTACACCCCCAGCGTCATGCTCTCTCGCACCCTCATTTTTAAAAAAATAACCTGTTGAGTCCAGTTGTAGCGCTGCCATACTTCTGGGTGTACAGAGCATGGTGAACCTGCCCACAACCACACCCTTAAAGGAAACTGATTCTCCCTCCCCCAGAAGCCACCTCCCTCCCCAAGCTGCCCATAGTTTCTCAGTTAGAGCTGGGCTGGTGAACCTCCCCATTCTTAACTATTTAATACTCTCTTAAAATTCAGAATACATTCTCAAAACAAGATGCTCCCCATAAGACAAGAATACTGTGACATTTCACAGTGTTTTCTGAATAATTTTTCTTTCTAAAGGAAACCATAAAGCGAGATTATTACAGTTTGATTTCCCCAAGGTATTCTGTCAATTTTTGTTTATAACAGCTAAGAAAACCCCACCTATGAATTATTTATCCATCTATGTTAACACATTCACATCCAAACAGCCCAGTGGACTTTCATGCTTCACATGGAGATCATGGGGTCACCCTCGGGATTCTGGGTCCTCAGTGACTCACTCAATAGACTGGGTAGAAACATAATCTAACTAGGAAACCTTGTGGTAGCAGCCACTCCTGATTTATCTCAGTGTCAGGACAGAAACAAAGCCCCAACATTTTCCCCCTCACCATTGAAAATTGACAATTCTAATTTAGAGAGGCTTGGTGAAGCCCCGAGGGCTCACTTGGCAGTGGGTTCTGCCCTCCTTTGTTTTACATCTGAGCTTCCCCTGCCTGTGAATAGCCCCGCAGTCCCAGTTCAGAGTTCACTCCCCACACTAAGAGTGGGGAAAGATGTGAACTGGCTTCTGAGTGGATCACTGGAAAGTGGACACATTTCCTAGTCAAGCCTCTGATTAGAAGCCACCCTGATTGGTACCCAAGAGAGCCCCACAGATGACCCACGGGCAATGACCATGTTCCTTACCCACAAGCACTTTAAGACAACAGATAGGAGTTGTTATGAGCTGCTCAATTCAAACCACAACACTGGTTTGAGATGTCCTCTTAAGACTTATTTATTTCTATTTTATGTGTACAAGTGTTTTGCCTAAACAGAGAAACACCTGAGGTAAATGACATCACAAATCAAATGGACCTAGAGACGCCTACAGAACGTTACACGCAAACACTAAAGAATGTGTATTTGCCTCAGCATCCCATAGAGCTGTCTTCAAAACTGGCTGCATGTAAGGACATGAAGCAAGTCTCAAAAAATATAGGAGAATTGACACACGCTGCATTCTATCAGATCACAGTGAAATGAAGCTAGATCTCAAGAGAAATAGAAGCTACAGAAGGCGCACGCGCATGGAAACTAAACGGTGTGCTGCTGGATGATTGTTGGGTCAAGAAGACAAAACTGTAATTCCTATAATTTAATGGAAATAAAAATTCATCATACCAAGATCTATGAGACACAAAGAAGGTGGTCCTCAGAGAAGTGCTTTTAGCATTCAGTGACTACATAAAGGCTCAGGCTACAATCCACAGCCCCAGGGAAACTAGGGGAAAATGAGGCCCAGGAGGGACATACATGGAGGGCCCCAGGAATAGTTAAGATCCCCTGGGTAAATTGGGAGGGAGTAGAAGAGAGGGAATGGGGGATGGGAACATGAGGGATGGAGATGGCCCAGTGGGGGAAGGGACAGAGAGGGAGAGCAATATCGTGATAAGGGGAGCCACTATGGGGTTATGGAGAAATCTGGTACTAGGAATATTCCCAGGAATCCACAAGCTTGACCCCAGTTAAGACTCCTAGCAGTAGTGGAGAGAGTGCCCAAACTGGCCATCCCCTATAATCAGATTAGTGACTACCCTAATTGTCACCTTAGGACCTATATCCAGGAACTGATGGAATCAGATGCAGTGATCTACAGCCAATATGTGGGCAGGGATAACAGAGACAGCTGACCCTAGCACTTTGAACTGACAGCCAGGGAACCTGCATGGGACCGAACTAGCAAACCAGGCCCTCTGAATGTGGGTGACAGTTGTGTGGCTTGGATAGTTTGTGGGGCCCCCTAGCAATGGTACTAAGACTTATCCCAGGTGTATGAACTGGCTTTTTGGAGCCCATTCCCTATGGTGGGATACTTTGTTCAGCCTTGATACAGTGGGGAGGGGCTTAGTCCTGCCTCAACTTGATATGCCAGACTTTGTTGACTCCCCAAGGGAGTCTTACTGCTCCTGAGATCAATACCCCAAGGGGCATCCCCAGATCTGTATCTGGAAACCTGCTGTGGTCTCCCTTTCTACTCTGACCCCATCCTCAAGGGATCACAAAACTTTCTCCTCCAACCTTGCTTCCTCCAACTCATCCCAGTATCCAACACCAACAGCACTCCCTGTGACCACACACCTGAGCAGGCCAGGACCACAGGCAACGCACAGCCATCAGACTCTGAAAATCCAGAACAAAACACCCACCCAACAAAGACAAGCCCAGAAATCAGCACCCAGACCTACAATCATCCCTAACCCAGACGCCTCGATGCCAGCATAAAGTCAATAGCAGCTAGGGCAATATGTCCCCACTAGACCCAGCTCTCCTACCACAACAGGCCCTGAAAATTCCAACATAGCTGAAGAACAAGAAAAAGACCTTAGAACCAATTATATGAAGATGACAGAGGTCCTTAAAGAGGAAATGAATAAATCCTTTAAAGAAATAAAGGAAAGCCGGGCGGTGGTGGCACACGCCTTTAATCCCAGAACTTGGGAGGCAGAGGCAGGCAGATCTCTGTGAGTTCGAGGCCAGCCTGGTCTACAAGAGCTAGTTCCAGGTCAGGCACCAAAGCCTGTCTCAAACAAACAAACAAACAAACAAACAAACAAAAGGAAATCCAGGAAAATGCAAACCAACAATTGAGGAAATGAATGAAGTTCAAGACCTGAAAATGGAAATAGAAAGAATAAAGAAAACACAAACTAAGGGAATTCTGGAAACAAAAAGTTTGGGAATTTGAACAGGAACTACAGAGGCAAGTTTCACCAACAGAATATAAGAAATGGAAGACAGAATCTCAGGAATTTAAGATACAATAGAAGAAATGGACACATCAGAGAAAGAAATATTAAATATAAAACAATCCTGGCAGAAAACATCCAGGAAATCTGAGAAACTATGAAAAGACCAAGCCTTAGAATAATAGATGCAGAGGAAGGACAAGAAACCCAGCTCAAAGGCCCAGAAAATATTTTCAACAAAATCATAGCAGAAAATTTTCTTAACCTAAGGAAGGAGATGCCTATAAAGGTACAAGAAGCTGACAGAACACCAAACAAATTGGACCAGAAAAGAAAGTCCTCTTGTCACATAATAAACAAAACACTAAACATACAGAATAAAGAAAGATCATTAAAAGCTGCACGAGAAAAAAGCCAAGTAACATAGAAGTGTCGACCTAATAGAACTACATCTGAGTCCTCACAAGACTCTAAAAGTCAGAAAGGCCTGGACAGATGCCCTGCAGACTCTCAGAGCCCACAGCTGCCGGTCCAGACTACTATACTCAGTAAGTTTTCAATTACCACAGAGGGGAAAAAAGAATATTCCATGATAAATTCCAATTTAAACAATATCTACCTATAAATCCAGCTTTACAGAGGTATTAGAAGGAAAACTCCAATTTAAGAAGTTTAACTACACATGTGAAAACACAGGGAATAAATAATCTCATACCAGCAAAATCAAGAGAAGGCAAACACACACACACAGCACACCACCAACAACAACAACAAACAGGAATCAACAATCATTGGTCATCGATATCTCTCAAATTCATTGGTCTCAATCCCCCATGAAAAAGACACAGACTAACAGACTGGATGTGAAAACAGGATCCACCCTTCTGCTGCATACAAGAAACACATCTCAGGCTGGAGAGATGGCTCAGCGGTTAAGAGCACTGGCTGCTCTCCCAGAGGTCCTGAGTTCAATCAATTCCCAGCAACCACATGGTGGCTCACAGCCATCTATAATGAGTTCTGGTGCCCTCCTCTGGCCTGCAGGCACACATGAAAGGAATGTTGTATACATAATAAATAAATCTTAAAAAAAAAAACACATCTCAACATCAAGGGTGACATCACCTCAGGTAAAGGGTTAGAAAAAAAGATATTTCAAACCAATGGGCTTAAGAAGCAAGCTTGTGTAGTCATTCTAATATCTAACAAAATAGATTTCAAACCAAAACTGATAGAAGAGACAGGGAAGAAAACTTCACACTCATCAAGGGAATAATCCACCAAGATGGCATTTCAATTCTTAACATATATGCCCCCAACAAAGCGCACCCACATTTGTAAAAGAAACACTTATACAGCTTAAATCACATATTGACCCTCACACACTGATAGTGGGAGACCTCAACGCTCTAATCTCACCAATGGACAGGTCATCTAGAAAAAACAGAGAAACATTGGAGTTAAGAGACAACTAACAGGTTGTAAACCAAATGGACCCAACAGATATTTACAGAAGATTTCACCCAAACACAAAAGAATACCTTCTGCTGTACACCTCATAGATCCTTTCTCCAAAACTGACCACATCTGTGCTCACAAAGCAAGTCTCAACAGACACAAGGAAGTTTAAATAACCCCCTGCATCCTATCAGACCACCACAGATTGAAACTGGGGATCAACAACAACAGAAATTATACAACTCATGGAACTCCTACAGCTGATAAATACTTCCCACAAAGTAGCTGGATATAAGGTTCACTCGAAAATCAGTAGCCCTAAATGCAAATAGACAGAGAAAGAAATCAGGGAAACAACACCTTTCACAATAGTCCCATATAATATAACATATCTTGGGGTAATTCTAACCAAGCTAGGGAAAGACATGTAGGAAAAACTTCAAGTCCTTGCAGAAAGAAATTGAAGAAGATATCAGAAGCCAGAAAGATCTCCCATGTTCATGGATCAGTAGAACTGAAATAGTAAAAATGGCCATCCTACCAAAAGAAATCTACAAATTTAAATTGCATTGAATTTGATCCCCATCAAAATCCCAACACAATTCTTTATAAACCTCAAAAGAACAATTCTCAACTTTATATGGAAAAGCAAAAACACCCAAGATAGCTAAAACAATCTTAACCCACCATCCCTGATTTCAAGTTACACCACAGAGCTATAGTAATAAAAACCACATAGTATTAGCATAAAACAGAAAGGTTGATCAATGGAACCAAACTGAAGACCTAGACATAAATACACACATCTACAAACACTGATTTTTTTTTTTATAAAGACTCCAGAAATTCACACTGGAAGAAAAGCATGTTCAACAGATGGTGCTGGTCAAACTGGATGCTGGCATGTAGAAGAATGCAAACAGAGTCATATTTATCATGCTTCACAAAACTCAGGTTCAAGTGTACCAGCGACCTCAGGATAAAACCACATACACTGAACTTGATAGAAGAGAATGTTGGGAATAGCCTTGAAACCAATGGCAGAGGTGGCAACTTTCTGAACAGAGCACCAATAGCACAGGCACTAAGTTCAACAATAAGTGAATGGGGCCTCATGAAATGGAAAAGCTTCTGTAAGGCAAAGGACACTGTCAATCAAACAAACAGGCAAACTACAGAATGGGAAAAGATTTTTTACCAACTCCACCTCTAATAGAAGACTAATATCTAAAATATATAAAGAAACTAGATATCAAAACAAAAACCTCAATAATCCAATTTTAAAAATGGGGAGCAGGCCAGGTGGTAGTGGCACACGCCTTTAATCCCAGCACTCGGGAGGCAGCGGCAGGTGGATCTCTGTAAGTTCAAGGCCAGCCTGGTCTATAAGAGTCTCCAAAGCTACAGAGAAACCTTGTCTCGAAAAAACAAACAAACAAAAATGGGGAGCAGATCTAAACAGAGAATTATCAATAGAGGAATCTCAAAATGGCGGAGAAATACTTTAAAAAATGTTCAACATCCTTAGCCATCAGGAAAATGCAAATAAAAATGACTTTGAGATTCCTTCTTACATCTCTCAGAATGGCTAAGATCACTAATACAAGTGACCACTCATGCTGGAGGAGAGGATATGGAGCAAGGGGAATACTCCTCCATTGCTGGTGGGAGCACAAACTTGTAAAGCCACTATGGAAATCAATATGGTGGTTCCTCAGAAAGCTGGGAATTGATCTACCTCAAGATTCAGCTCTGCCACTTTTGGGCGTCTACCCAAAGGACATTCCATCCTATCACAAGGACACCTGCTCAACCATGTTCATTGCAGCTTTACTCATAATAGCTAGAAACTGGAAATGACCTAGAGGTCTCTCAACAGAAGAATGGAGAAAGAAAATGTGACACGTTTATACAGTGGAATATTGCTCAGCTGTTAAAAAATGATATTATGAAATTTGTAGGCAAATGCTGAGACTAGAAAAAACTACCCTAAGTGAGGTATGTAAACACGGTATATACTCACTTATTAGTAGATATTAGCCATTAAGTAAATGATAACCAAGCTACAGAGAGGTTAGGTACAGAGGGGGTGTCTAGGGGAAATGCAGAAATCTCCCTGGGAAGGGGAAATAGAATAGATTTTATGCGCAGACTGGGGGTAGGTGGGGACGGGAAGAAGTGAGGGGAGATAGAGAAGAGGGAGAGAGTGTGGACAGAGAAGGCTGGTATTGGGGGGATTTTGGAGGGTGGTGTGGAAACTTCCTGGAATCTACAAAGGTGATCTTAATGAGGACTCCTAGTAATGGGGAGCACAGAGATTCAACTGACCCAACTCTTGTAGCCAGGCGAGGCTTGCAGTGGTGGGACTAGGGTGCATTCAATTGAGTCGTTGGCCAAGGGAGTCCCACAGAAACCCCTAAACAACCCAGGCTGTTGCTAAGACAAATAGCTGTGTTCTGCAAACTGACGGCAGGGCCCCACTGCCAAGGACAACAGCCACACAACTCACTGAACAAGAAGTTGTGCCTCACCCCTGCATTCTAGTCTCTTTGATGTGGGAAGACACTGTATAGGCTATCAAAAGAGAAACATGGATAGCAACCCAGCTGCAAAACCTTGGACTTACAATCCGTCCTGCACACAAAATAAGCTAGGGCAATGGTGCCATAGAGCTTGTGGGAGGAGCCAGCCAATGTTTGACTGGATCTGAGGCCCACTCCCTGAGAGGAACACACCCCTGATACTGCTTGGATAACCAAGAACCAGAGACTGTAGAGCCCAGAGATCTAGGGTAGAGCCAAACACTACTGGTTTTAAAAATAATAAAATGATTCCCAGTGATTTTCTGCTATACTCATAGATCAGTGCCTTATCCAGTCATCATCAGGGAGGCTTCCTCTAGCACAGATGGAGGCAGAGGCAGAGACCCACAGCCAGACATATGTGGAGAGACAGTCTAAATTGAAATCTCCATCAAATCCCTCCCCTCAGAGCTTGGAGAATCTTGTGGAAGAGGAGGTAGGAAGACCGTACAAGCCAGAGGGAAAGAGAACACCAGAAGAACAAGGGCCTGTGAATCAACTAAGCAAGGCATGGATCAGACTGAACCATCCATCACAGGGCCTACGGGGGGCTGTACCAGGCTCTCTGCATGTATTATAGCTATTAGCTTAGTGCTCTATGAGACTCCTAACTGTGAGACCAAGTGGGGTTCTGACCTTTGTGCCTATTCTTGGGACTCTTTCCCTCCTGTTGGATTGCCATGAGCAATTTTGTTATGATAGTGTTTGCTTCATTTTATTATACTTTATTTTGTCATGTTTGGTTGTTACTCTTAGAAGCCTGTTCTTTTCTAATGAGAGACAGAAAAGGAGTGGATCAGGAGGTGAGGAGGTGTGGGGTAGGAACTGGGAGGAGTAGAGGGAGGGGAAACTATACTTAGGATATATTATATGAGAAAATAATCTATTTTCAATAAAAGAAAAAAGGGGAAAAAGACAGAAACTAAGGGCATTCAGAACTCTAAACATTTATACTCCACTAAGCTGGAAAATCTAAAAGAAATGTATGAATTTCTAGAAACATATGATCTATCAAAGTGAAAGCAAGATGAAATAAATAATTTTAAAGGACACATAACAACCCGTGAGATAGAAACAGTAATTAAAATTTCCCAACTGAAAAAGCTCAGAGCCAGATGGATGCAGCATAGAATTCTATTGTGTCTCTGCACCGACATCATGATCCTCAATCTGTCCAGAAAATATTGAGGGAAGAACACCTCCAAATTCTTCTTATGGAGCCAGTATTGCCCTGATGTCAAAACCAGGAGAGAGAAAGAGAGAGAGACAGAGACAGAGACAGATAGAGACAGAGAGACAGAGAGAGACAGACAGAGAAACAGACAGAGACAGAGAGAGACAGACAGAGAGATCAATCTCCCCAATGAACATAGACAATAATTCTCAAGAAAGCATTCGCAAACTGAATTCAAGAACACATCAAATATATTATCCACCATGATAAATTCAGCTTAATCCCAGAGATGCAGAGATGGTGTAACATATATAAATCAATAAATATAACCCACCATATAAGTAGACTCAAGGACAGAAGTAACAGGACCATCTCATTAGATGCAGAAAAGGCCTTGAACAAAATCCAACATCCCTTCACGACAAGAGTCTTGGAGGCATTAGCGGTACGGGGACATACCTCAACAAAATCAAGGTGACAAGCACCAGTCCCACAGCCACTACCATACTAAACGGATAAAAACTCAAAGATGACTGCTTAAATCAAGAACAAGGCTAGGATGTCCACTCTCTCTACTCCCATCCGTTCAGAGCTTGGACGCTCATCTAGAGCAATAAGACAAGCAAAGAGGATAAGATGCATACAGACAGGAAAGGAAGAGTTCAAAGTATATTTGTAGATAAGCTAATTCTATATATAAGAGACCTTAAACACACCACCAGAAATCTCTTACAACTGATTAAATGCACTCAACAAAGTTGTAGAACACAAAAATCAGCAGCCTTCCTATGTACCAGTGACAAGCATACCAAGAAAGAAAGCAGGGAAACAATCCCATTCACCGTAGACATAAACAATCTTGGGATAAATACAATCAAGAAAGGAAAGGTCTTCAATGAAGACTTGAAAACACTGAAGAAAGAAATGAAAGAAGACCCCACAGTGGAAAGACTTCTCACACTTGTGGGTCAGCAGGATTAATACTGGGAAATGGCCACTCTACCAAGAGCAATCTGTAGCTACAGTACAATCCCCATCAAGATTCCAATACAATTCTTCACAGAAATTGAAAAAAAAATTTCAAAATTCATACAGAAATGGAAAAGATTTGCAATAGCCCGAACAATCCTGAACACTGTTGAAGGTGTCCCCACCCCTGATTCCACAGAACAATGAAAACAGCACTGTATTGACATAAAAAGAGACATTGACCTATGGGATAGAAATGAGGATCTAAACAGAAGCCTACACTCCTATTGCTGCCTAATTTTTGACAAAGAAACCAGAGACGGAGGGTTAGGATACACAAGAATACACAAAGAACTAAAATCTAAACATCAAGAAAATAAAAACCTTCAAGGGCAGCCTGGTCTACAGAGTGAGCTCCAGGCCTGGCCAGGGTTACACAGCAAAACCTGTATCACAAAACAAACATAAGCAAACAAACAAGAAGAACTAAACAGCCAGTTTTCAAACCCACCCTTTTCGGGTTCCACAGCCTTAGCGATCAGGGAAATGCAGAACTAGAACTACTTTAAGGTCCCATTTTACCGCAGTCAGAATCCTTCAGATCCTGAAAACAAACTACCGTAGTGCTGCTGTGGGGAGGAGGGAGGGGCAGCCTGCTGAGAGTGGAAACTGGTGCAGCCACGGTGGAGAGAAGTCAGCGTGGAGGGTCCTCAGAAAGCTAGAAATTGGTCCTCCACATGATCCAGCTATATCCCTCCAGGGCAAATTTCTAAGGACTCCATATCCAGCTACACAGGTGCTTGCTCATCTGCGTTCATTGATGCTCTCTTCATAATAGACAGGAAGTGGAAACAGCCTAGATGTCCATCCGAGGATAAAAGGATTATGGGCATGTGCCACCCAGGTCACGTGGTATTAGAGACAGAATCCAAGGCTTCATATGTGATGAGCCAACCCTCCACCAACTGAATGAACCACAGCCCCAGACCACTCTAGACTTTTTTTTTTTTTAATGGTTTGTCTTTCTGCACCTGAACGGGATCTTTTTCTCATCCTGAGTCATGAAGCATAATGAGGGAGCATAGGGATCGCTGAGTCCAGCTGCTACTGGTTCTTGGCCGTTGATGCTCTCTGCTGTGGAAAAATGGGTGCTTGCTCCTTTGAGAGCTGGCCTTTAGCTTTTTGTGGCCAGAGTTCAGAGTTTTAAGCCAGGAGGCATTTATAGTGAGCGGTATCTTGACAAATTCCCCTAAGATCTGGAGACTTGAACTTGGCTCTGGCTGTTCGAGTAAGTATCCTTAGACTATCACAGTATGGACCCGCTAGTGAGAAGCCATAGTGGCTACACCGGACAATTAGAAGTTCAAGAACATCCTCTGCCACATAGCAGGTATGGTCAGCCTGGGCTACATAAGAATCTCTCAAAAAAAGAAAAAGAAAAAAGAACAAAACCAAAAAACTAGAATGTCTCGGCTTTTTGTAAGATCCACATTATTCTTATTAGATCAACTTTCCTGCAAATAAGGATGGGAACACAGGGCAGGTGTGGTACAAAACATAAAAATGATTTCATGAAGATAGTGGTGAGGGCCAGGAGGATAAACAAACCAACCAACAAAAATGACCTCCAACAAAATAATTTACTGTTTTAGAAGCTTATGAAACAAAGACTATGGGGACAAGTCACCTAGAGCTGAGGAGGGAGGGAGGGAGAGAGAGAGAGGGAGCAAGGAAGAGAGCATGCGCAGACATCTGTTATCAAGTGTAATAGCCTCTGGCCTACTCATGGCTAAGGCCAGGACCCCAGCTAAGGCTGAGGGACAGATTTCTTGGACAGAAACTTGGAATTCAGCCAGGGAATCCTACTAAAAGAGACAGATCAAACTGAAGACCCTTTCCAGGGATATCAACCCTCAAAAAACAAAACAATATCATTTGTTAAGTCCAAGTATTAATAAAATCTAAAGGTCCCGGATGTGAAGAACCAGAAAAGGATGAGAACACTTACTTTAAAGAAAGTCCTGGAGACACGCTTTAGTTCAGAGACCGGGAATATGAAGCAATCAACACAGTTTGCACCAGACAGGAGCGTGCGCAGTGAGGAATTCTGTACGTAAGTTACAGTGTAAGAGGTCCAGGGACCCTGGAGGGTCCCCAGCAGCTGCATGGGTAAATGTTGGAGGGAAAGGAAAAACTAAAGGATTGCTCCTAGGAGAGGAGATGTCAGTGGCCAAGGAGGTGTTCAGCATCCAGCATCCTCACCGCAGTCAGCACCAGCACACTGCCAGGAGAGCGGAGGGCTCTAGGAGGCTCGCAGCCTCCGCAGGAGCAAGGTGGGGTGTGGAGGCCCACAGACTGAGGACAAAGTCTCATTAGTGGGAAGAATGATTGGCCAGTTGTTCAAACCCTCGGTTTCTGCTACAGTAGGACTGGACTGGAGCCCTGGAAAATTCACAAGTGACGGCGAGGCAGTTGGACTGTGGGTCGTGGAAGGGAGAACCTTCGCTAGCCAAGATGCCTTCGGAAATAACAGGTACAGCTTGAGTCTAGGAATCTTACTGTCTCATTTCAAACAGCAGTGTGTGTTTTCAGGAGAAAATGAAGATGAATTAAAATGCTGCAGAAAACATACAGACAAGTAGAGTGTGTGTTACACATTCAATGATAAGCCAGAAAGGCTGTAAATAAGCCCAGTGTCTCCTTGGGGCAGCTCCTAGGAGGGGGCATTCCGACCCCAAGAAGCCTAGGGCTTGGAAGGCACAGAAGACAGCAGGCGTTCAATGGCTTCCTTCATTTAGGTGTACAGGATTAGCTGAAGTAATGACTGCCTGCCAAAAAGAAGATTCTCTCATTTGGAAAATCAATAATTATAGGCACACTGGGGAAATTAGGCAGAGAAAACTGCAACCCCCCAGTGCTGCTACCAGGATCACTCATATCTCCGAATAACAAATCGGGAACTCCCCAAGTGGTTATAAATAAGCCACACACGATGCATGCCTGCGAAGGGACACAGAACACTGGCTCCTCCTTGGCTGAACATGTGTGCAAGCTAATTGCAAACCAAGATGTTGGGACCAGTGACAGGAGATGCTCCTGCACAGTTTCTGCAGTGTGTGTTTGTGCATGTGTACATGTTGATGTGTGTACACCAACATATATGTATGCCTTTGTGCATTTTTGTGTATGTGTTTGTTATATACACGTGCATATGAATGTGTCTGTATTTGCTTGTGCATGCTTGTGTGTACACCTATGTATAAACATGTGTGTATGCCTCTGTATGTGTATTAATATGTGTGTGGCTCTGTGTATGCATGTATGCACATCAGGGTTCGCCCAATGGAAGTACTATCTTTCATTCCAACTAAAAATTACTGTTGAATGAAAGAAATTGCAATGAGCCACGTGACCACACAACCATTTGTATGGCAACATTAAGGTTCAGCTCGCATAGTTGGGCAGAAATGCTCGAGCCCACAGCCCCAATCTGTCATCTGGCCACTTCCTCCCCTCAGGGTCACTCTGGCCTGCCATTGCTTTTCTGCTAGGCAAGCATATTCCTTTATACTCCAGTCTCCTTCCCTCACCCAAAGTCTTGAACTTTAGCAACCATGTCACTGCCACTTTTGAAAGCCATCCTATCAGCCTGGGTATCGTGAGCCATCACCGCCCCCCATCATGTGCGTATGTGCACACATGCGCATGCGTGTCTATGAGTGCACATGTGTTCAAAAGGAAGTGTCTTTCTCAGTCACTCTTCCACTTTACTTTTTGAGACTGGGTCCCTCTCTGAACCTGGACGAAGCTCGCTGACTAGCTAGGTCACTGAGCGCCAGGAACCCCCACCCCCACCCCATCTCCAGCTCTGCATCACCAGGGTTGCAGAATACCACCATGCCTAGCTTTTTATGTGTGCACTAAGGATGGAACTCAGATTTTCATGCTTGTGAGGCAAGCCCTTTGCCGATTGGGCCATCTCCCTCCAAGCCCGGAGCCCTTCATCTTGGCCAAAGTCTAGGCATGGTCCAGCTTCAGGAGATGAAAACTGAGCTCTCTACACAGGGATCACACATGGCCATGCAGTGAGGCTTCCAGCATCCCAGAGAAGCAGCAGCCCCGGTCCTCTCAGTCAGTAACCGAGAAGTGATGTAGCCTGCGGCTTGGGTCACAGCAAACTCCGCACAACCACACAACCACTGTCCTGGAGCGCCTTGTGTGGGGAGACAACCCTCTTCCTACATCACAGTGAGAGCTAACGAACTGGGGATAATTAGCAGATGACACAGCACCCTGTGGCATGACAGCGCAGCAGTCCAGCTCCAGGGGATTTCCAAACACCAGTGACTTGAGGAGCCTTATGAGCTACACAGGCTGTGCCAAAAACCATCTAAGGGGATGATGCCAGCACCCGCTGGGCAAGAGCAGGACTGAGCGACGGCAGATCCCTATCTCTCCCAGCAAGAGCTGTGCTTCATCCAGAGGAGAGCTAATTAGCAATAGAGAGAGAAGTCTAGTGCAATTAAAGAATCCTTCCTCTCGACTGTATGTCATGCCTCCCTACTAATGAGGCAGCCACTTGCCCACCATCAAACCGCGCAGACACTTCATCCCTTTGCAGTCCTTAGACGGACTCACGAAGACTTCAATGGACCATATCCCAGAGGGTGACATCTGTTAGCAGTGAGTCTTAAGCCATGATTCTGTGGCTATTGAAAGAAAATGAGAATGGGTTAAAAACATAGTTACCCCCCCACACACATTTCTATGGGTTTCACATTCATGGGGTCAGTCAGCCAATGATAGGTCGCAATTATTAGAAAAAGGGGCATCTGTGCTTAAAGTTGTGTGTGTGAGAGAGAGGGGGGGGAGAGGGAGAGAAAGAGAAAGAGAGAGAGAGAGAACGCTCTGCAAGCACACAATTTAGTATTTGCATATCACTGCCGTGCCTGTGTCTAGGTCAAAGGACTACTTGAGGGAGTCAGTTCTTGGCTCCCTCCTTGAGGCAAAGTCTCTCTTGATGTTTGTGTTGTTGTCTGGGGGATTCCAGGCTAACTTCACTCCCATCACACAGTAGGAGCAACGGGTTTGCAGACCATACCCCTGCATCTGGCTTTTCACTTGGGTTCCAGGGATCAAACCCAGGTCATCAGGCTTGCTAGGCTAGCAATTTAATCCACTGAGCCATCCGTCTTCCAGCCTCATAGATTTGCTTCTTGTCTTTTTTCCCTAAACAATAAAGCAAGTCACTGTAAGGCATTTGTAGTACGTTAAGTTTTATAAGTAATCGAGCAGGTACTTAGAGTCAGTGTGTATGGAGATGTGTGTTGGCTTTGTAAACACTAGAGGATCTGCAGATTTGGGTGTCCATGGGTAGCGGTGGGGGCTCCTGGAACTACTCCCATGTAGTTTTCAGGACAACCAGGTATCACTAGCTATGGTTCCAGGAGCGCTGACTAGGATGAGGCTAACGTGTAACAGACTATCAGTACCCATCCGCAGAAGCCCACAAAGGCCTCCGTTAGCTGCGACACTCCAGAGAGAGAGAGAGGCGTGTTGCAAAGAACACCAAATGAGCCATCCTAAGGTCATGTGGACAAGCCTTCTCCTTCCTATGTGTGTTATTCTGCCAGGAAGAACTGGGATGCTCAGAGACATGTTTCTGGGTTGAAACATCCATAGGCTTTTCTGTTAATAGGCCGGATCTCCAACCGTTGCCGGTCATCAACTTTCTATGAATTCAAGGCCTAAGGACAGCAGGGATATGAAGAAAGGAAAAGATGAAGAGGGAAGACATTCTACGGAGTACCTAAGCAGTGACCAGGACCATCGGAAGTGTTGTCGGCTCTGGCAATGTTGCTGTGCTATCCATCAAAGTCCAGAGGGAGAGTGTAGACCGCTGGCCAGGCCCACCCCCACAGTCGGAACTCCCAGGTGATGAGTTTCACACAGCCTCAGAGTTCATTGTCTTCTTCAGAAGAAACCTTCTTTGTTGACATTCCAAAAAGCAGAGTCCAGTAGCTGTCCACGGAGCCACGGATGCCTTTGCTTTTCCTTCCTGCGCCCTCTGTGAATATTCATATTTACCAGATGAGAACTGTTTGGCTCCAGGAAGACTACGCAGTCATCTTTGTCAACAGACAGGAAGGTGTGCTGTTCCACCAATGGTTTATGTATGTAGTCTTCTTTAACGCCTGTAAACCAAAGTCCCACTTAGGCTGTGTGGATTGGAGCGAACAAGCTTTGTTGCGGTCAACGACTTGGGTGCACACTGAGAAGCCAACACGAAATAAATGGCCCTGCTTTCTTATTGGAATAAACGACGCATAGTACCAGAGAACGGCTCTACCTGGGTACTTTGTGGCAACTTCTTGTCCAGGACGCAAACTACGGCAAACTGAGGGGGTCAGGGAAAGCACATGGTGAAAAAGTTTTCCCACATCTGTTTACCACATTTGGACTTTTATGCCATTCCCCCTACCCCAAATTTAGCTTTGGAATGTTCTAGACCCCAAAGTCGTTTCTCTGTCTGGGCCCTGACATTCAAATCTCCTGACTCCCTGCCAGTGTTGTGTTCTCTGAGTGGTTCAGGGATGCAATCACTCATTTGAACTGCAGTGCATGGTGAGGCCCAGTCTTAAAGGAGCCACATCTGCTAGTGATTCCTGTGGAAGACAGGACAGGACTCTGCCAGGGCTGTGTTTGCTAACTTCTGTATCAATCACTATTTTTGCCAAAGAGTTTCTTTGCATTCTAACCCAACCCACCAGGCAGCACTCGGATGTGCCAACACGACAAAGGTCAGTTAGATAAGAAACACCCTTCTTCCAGAGGACAGACTTTAGCCAGGATAAGATTCTCCATGAACAACCATCTCACATGTAATCACATGTTTTGCATAAACTGACCGCAATGTAGAACATTACTGTGATGTATAGGTTCATGGTACATGTGCTGTATTCAGTGTTTGATGTGTCGTCCAATTTATCGTCTATTGCAGAGCTCAGCGCACTTGATCGGCAGGGAGAGGCTAACGTTATTCCGTAAGGACAAACTACCCAAGCGGCAACTGCTTAAGCCTCCTGCTTGCTGCAGCGAGGGAAGACACAGGCAGCAGAGAGGGGGTGCGTGTGGCTGTGTCGATCAAGCTTTCTTTACGAAAGAGGTGAGCGCCTCTGATTTCCCGCTTGTTAGCTAATATGCTTTGTTATAGTCTACATTTATAATCTACTACTACATGCTAAAGATTAGAAATGTGTCCATATGCACGCATGCTCATACATACATACTCAGATAATACACATATCCACACAGACATATATACACACACAGACATACATGGATAACATACATGTACACATATATGCATACACCATATGTACACACATCCATGCACACACACGTACGTGCATGTGTACACACGCATACACATACAAACACTCATGTGTGCATACACACACATATATACGCACACATTTCAAATAAGAAACCTATAGCCTGTGGTGAGAAAAGAATGAACAGAACAAGACATGTATTCTAGAGCACACAGGGGATGCTGGTGTGCCTCAGCACGGGGAATTCCAGCAGAAACTAGAGAAAGCATTTGAGCCTGTGTCTTAACATTTCTCTACATGGCTGCCAGGTCTTGGTCCATTCACTTACAAGGTCCTGACCTGCTGGGCATCTGGGTGACTGAGAATAGTGCAAAGGAGCGTTTTATAACCCCACGACACTGCAGTGCGGCTGTGAGCACAAGGCTGGGGACTGTGGGGAAGTCCATTAGCCTAGCAATCCCTTCAGCTCCAGGGCTCTGAAACTCAAGTGACAATGCAGCAGAGTTGTCGCCACCACTCAGGCAGCGTTATCAGAGGGTGAAGACATGGAGTCTAGTGCTGGGGCATGCTGGCTTGTGCCTTTAACCCTGGCAATCAGGAGGCAGAGGCAGGAAGATCTCTGTGAGTTTCAAGCCAGCCAGCGCTACAGACAAGCAAACAAAAAGACGTGGGGTCTAGAGGGTGTATGCAATGTCCCAATGATGAGCCTGCCTGGGCAGGCACAGTTGCTGCTAAGAGCATTTCCCACACGGAGTAACAAACTATCACGTTCCCAGAACTGGATGAGGAGTGTTAAAAGATGTTTGCTGCTGGACTCAGCGGCACACACCTTTAATTCCACTCAGGAAGCAAAGGGAGATGGACCTTTGTGAATCTGAGCCTAGCCTGATCTACAGAGGGAGTTCCAGGCCAGCATGGGCAACATAGTGAAACCCTGTCTCAGAACAAAATGAGACAACAAAACAGGCCCCTTGTTGTTCTGGGTCTGCACCATTGGCCCTGCCAGGGATTGTAGGCTCACAAGCCTGGGCCTGAATGCCACACTATCTCACTCTCACTTCTCTGATCCCTTTCCTTCCCATCCTACAGCCATGGAGGACTGGAATATTCTAGAAACCCTGACCACCATGTACAGCCAACCAATGCCTTGATTTCCTTCTCTCTGAGGCAGTAAGCTCCTTCTCTTGGCCAACCCTACTCCTTGGGCTGCTACGGTGATCACATGATTCCATGTAAATCCAAACTTTCAGAACCATGAGTTAAAGAGTTCTTAGAATATTAAGCAAGGTCACCTGATCTCGGGGAAAAAAATGGCTACTCCCCCTCTTGTGCAGATCTTAGTCTGTAATGTACATGTTTCTATGTAAGCAGTAAAAGTGTAGGGTAGTGTAACATGGAAGCTAAGGAAGAGTGACATGGGGAGGAGGAAGTGTGGAATGCAGGCAAAGGACACACAAGTCATGTAAGAGGAGAGAAAGTGAATCGCCTGTCCTAGTTTTCAATCTACCCTGGTTTTTGCCCTTTTGTTGCGGCAGCAGAGGATGTGTGCATAAAAAATGTAATTGATGATGAAAGTGTGGAACCCTAGGCGAAGCTCCAAGGCTTCATACTGGCCATTCCAACTGTCCTGAGTGAGGTTCACCGAGATGGGTGGGTGTTGGAGTGGGCAAGTATCTGATTGGCTGCCTTAATCTAGCTGGGTGGGGTTTCTGTTTGTGACTCCATTGTAACGAAGTGATTTTGTCCTGTAAGAAAAGCATTTCTCATCACAAGTCCCAATTCCTGCCTGGAAACGGTGTGGCCAGCATCACCTTCTGAGCCCCCTTCTAAAACACAGTCACCCCATTTGTCAAGGAAATAGAGACACCACCATCAAATAGCAGCACCAGGATTTTAACATGGCTCTACTTAGGTCCCAAACCTGGGCTCTTCTCATCCTTTTCTGACCGATTTAGCTTGGACAGAGGCATGGGAGGGCCTTATGGGGAAATGGAAGAAGACACTCCTGTATTAGCCAGCTTTCTGCTTTGTGCTCTAACAAATAAAGCTTGCCTGAAGATCAGAGTGAAGAGCTAAGCCACTAGTTAGCCACAGAGGCCAGGCAGTGGTGGCCCACCCCTTTAATCCCAGCACTCGGAGGCAGAGGCAAGTGGATCTCTGTGAGTTCAAGGCCACCCTGGGCTACACGAGATTGATCCAGTCTAAAAAGTAAACAGATCCAGGTAGTGGTGGCTCACACCTTTAACCCCAGTATTTGAGAATCACATGCTTTTAATCCCAGCACTACAGAAGAGAAGACAGGAAAGGAAATGGCTGGGTGGAGAGATGAATGTAAGGCAGGAGGAGATGGCAGTTCAAGGCATTCAGTCTGTGAATTTGTAGAGACAGGATCTTGCCTCCTTTGGTCTGAGGATTCAGTAGAGGTGAAAGGCCTCTCTAGTGGCTGCTCCTTTACTTCTTTGATCTTTCAGCATTTACTCTGATATCTGACTCTGGGTTTTTATTATCAACCAGGTCACCAGACTTGAGTGGCAAGATGAGCCATCTTCACTGGCCCTTGACTTGACTTCTGGCATCCTCCCTCTATTAACCCTGAGATTAAAAATGCCACCACTTCCTCAGAGAACCACAAGCTGAGGACCAAACCTTTCACACTCATAAGCCTTCAGGGGACAGTTGTCCAGAACAAAGGACCTCAGACACAAAGCACTTGAATCTTGAGGGAACTCACCTAAAAAACTGGGCATCAGGGAAAGAGAAACATAGTATAGGATCTTCTACAAAAGACATGCACAGATGTGCACACACACGCAAGTGTATATGCACACACAGAGAGGGAAATGCGTGTACATATGCACACACATACCACTTGGTGTTGAAGCCAGGCTGGTGTCAGCGGTGAGGCCTCCCTCTGACAGTTGTGAGATGTTGGAAGGATTTAATTACACTGATGCGAATCTGCTGGAAGCGTTCCCAGAGACTCTCACACCCATCAGCATTCTGTAGCCAAATTAATCAACAGATTGTTATCAAGACACAAATCTGCTTGCAAAGATATTTTTGTGAAGTTTAATTCCACAAAGAGAAACATCGTTGCTTGTTAATGTAAAAGGAAGACATAAATACTAAGAGAAATCACATGCTTGGCAGTTCCCAGAGCCATCAGGAAAGATTAGGAGTTCAGATGACAAGGGAACTCTGGAATTCGGGGAGTAGGATCTCTGAAGGGCTAGCAGGCTTCTTTTCCTAGCTTGCCAAGCACAGCATGGGGCTTACCCAGCACAGGGTGTTCTCTCTGGGTCCATCCCACTGCTCCAGGAATCAGTCCTTCTGAGTGTCAATGTTCTCCATAGCATTTGTGTGTGTGTCTGCCTGCGTGTGTGTGTGTCTGCCTGCGTGTGTGTGTGTGTGTGTGTGAGTGTGTGTGTGTAGGTAGGCTATATGTCAGCCTCTACTGTTAGGTAATCTAGGCCACTGACAGATTACCTGGGATCTTTCTGCTTACTTCCTTGGTGTTGGCGTTATAAGCACATACCACTACACTGGTTTTTTTTTTTTCACATAGGTTCCTGAGCTCAAACTCAGGCCCTTGTGCTTGCAAGGTAAGTACATTACAGACTGGGAACAAGGTGGAGGTTCCGGGCAGCCACGGATCCTCAGGGAACTTTACCACGTCTTCCTGTTGCCATCCCAGGAAGAGACAATGGTTGCTACTACAGTCTAGACCATCCAAGAAGGCAGCTCTCCTTCCGAGGGTGCCTTGTCTGACCCCACCCCCACTCCACGAGTGCCAAGGCACGTCCACTGCATTGTCTTTTGCTGCTTCCCTGCTTCCTGGCTGTGTGGTCACAGCCACAGATGACACTCTGTTGCTTTGGAAGTATCAGCGGGGGGTCCACAGGTGGGTGTAAGAGCCACAGGCACAGGGAAAAAGGTGGGGTGCGGATCTAGCAGCTCACTTTCTCACTTGCTCACTTTCTCCCCTTTATTCCCCTCCTGCCTCATCTGCTGCTCCAGTGAGCTTTCTTTCTTTCCAAGCTATTTTTATTCTTTTATCTTTGTAATAATATTTTTATAACGTCTTCGAGGGTTTCATATAATGAATTTTCATCATATTCACCCATCCTCCAACTCCTCCCGTCTCCACCCTCAACTCCCTGTCCACCCAGCTTTGAGATTCCCCACCCCATTGTGTTGCCCAACTACTCCTGGGCGTGGTGCCAGCCCTGGACGGTGATCAACCGACCAGGAGTCAAGTCATTAAAGCAAGTGGCCTCTCCTCCTCCCACAGCCATCAAATGCCAATGGCTCCTCAGCTACGGCCTCCCCTTCTCCCCTCCACGCTGGCATTTTGTCTGGCTCGAGCTCGCGCAGGTCTTCTGAAAGCTGTCACAATCGCTGGCAGCCTTGTTGTGTCTGGAAAACACAGAGACCCTCAGCTGGTAATGTGCAGAGACTAGAAGACTGGGTAGTTCTCAGGCCTAAATGGGACAAACATGTGACAAGCCTCCCGCCCAAGGCTCAGAGAGCTCCCCAGAAGAGGGGGCAAAAGTTTGCAAAAACCACAGGTGGAGAATGCTGTCAAATCATTTTTTAATGGGAGACTTTGAAACCTCAAGGCTGTGGAAGTGGGGAGAAACTGAATGCACACACATTGTGTATAGGTGTGTATCCATACTTGTCAGTGCATGTGGTAGAAGCTTAAATAGATTCCCCATTCTTGAAATCCCAGCTTCACTTTAACTGTCTCTTCTATATTTTTATTTGTGATATGTGTAGTTTTGCCAAATTGATCTTTGGTCTGTATGGTATTCTAATGCATGACCACACCATGTTGCATGTAACCACATCACTATTGAGTGAAAGGTGAAAATGATTCTAACTCTGGACCTCAGACACAACGCTGCAGACTCCATTCCGTGCTTGCTGGTCCTCACTTGACCCTTGACCCAATAATTCCATGAGATGAATTTCTAGAGCTTAAATGGCTCTGAAGGCCACCATATTTAATTTTTGTGGCTATTACTAAATTGGTATTCAAGGAATGACCTTGCTCATGACTTTGTTGCAAGCACTCATTTGGTACACCCTTGAATACGAGGTTCTGCTAAGTGTTTGAAATCCCCTTGGGAATGTTCTAGGACATAACAGTACCTTCTTCTGAGGTTCATGAATTATTTGTACAGAGCACAGGCTGCTTTCTGTGTATTGTTCCTGTTTTGATTTTCTTCCCTCTGTGTATTTCCTTGAACTGTTTTTGATTGCACATTCTCCCCTTTCTTTCTTTCTTTCTTTCTTTCTTTCTTTCTTTCTTTCTTTCTTTCTTTCTTTCTTTCTTTCTTTCTTTCCTCCTTCTTTACCTCCCTCCTTTCTCTTCTTTTTTCAACACAGGGTTTCTCCATGTAGCTCTAGGTGTCCAGGACCTCACTCTGTAGATCAGGCTGGCCTCCAACTCAGAGATCTGCCTGCCTCTGTCTCCCAAGTGCTGGGATTAAAGGTGCGCAACAACACCACCTGGCTGATTGCATGTGTAATGGGCCATGGAACAGAACCAGGATTGTAGATGGAAGTTTCTGTCCCTCCTAGTCCTGCAGCCATTCAGTCCCAAAGAAACACACAGAGATTTATATTAATTATAAACTGTTTGGCCTATTAGCTCAGGCTTATTATTAACTAGCTCTTTCAACTTAAATTCACCCATAATTCTTGTTTATATTTAGCCATGTGGCTTGGTACCTTTTCTCAGCAAGGCATTCTCTTCTTGCTTCCTCTGAATCTGGTGACTGCGTCTCTGCTTTTCCTCTTCCCAGAATTCTCCTAGTCTGGTCGCCCTGCCTGTACTTCCTGCCTGCCAATCAGCATTTTATTAAACCAATATGAGTGACAAATCTTTACAGCACACAAAAACATTATCCCACAGCACAGTATTGTTAAGTATCAACTTCGTTGGACTTTCTCTTTAAGCTTCTGCCTTTCACAGTCTGCTTGGAAAGCCCCTTCTACCTGGTATAAAGATAGTCTATTCGTTCTAGTGCCAAACACTGGGGTTTTAGTTCCTTTCCCTTCTGGCATGTGTGTGTAGCCCTGAAAACCTAAGTCGTTTTGCTTTGGACTGACAATCTTCTCAATTAAAAAAAAAAGTCTATATTTTTCTATACTAACCTGAAAAAAACATTATCACATGCTACATGCCCATACTTAAAAGTTCCATAATTTAATTATTGTAATCTTCTATTATGTTATTTTTAAAACCTTTGAATGCAGAGAGACCATGAAAATTTCAGAGCGAGCAAAGAAAGGTCCCCAGTCCTTCCCAGCTTCTTTCTAGGACAACTTAAGAATAAGGAACTTAACACTGAATGGTGAGTGTCCCTTTGTCATGGGAGCATTTTTGTAGTTAGCACTGTGGTTCAGAAATAAATGTATTCCCTCATTGTAGTGAGCTCCTTCATGCTGTTCTTAGAGCCACACTGACCCTCATTCTTTATCTCTGACTGCTGCTCATCTCTTTCCCATCTCAGCAATTTTGTTATTTCATGGTTCTGTCACAGGTGAGATCATACACGTGTGTTCTCTTGGCATTGTCTGTGCTCTGTGTAATGCCCAGGCACTGAATGCCAAAGCCATTCCTGCTCAGTCCACAAGTGGAGCATTCGATGTGGCCCTAACCAGCCACCTTGTGAGGAATGCATGGCTGGAACAAATGAGGTTGCTTTCCATGGTTGTTCACAGGTTCTTCATGAGCCCCAGATATCCCTGAGTGGAGTAAGATGAAGCCTCAGGGAAGGGTGTTGGGCTGTAACTGTGTGCTACATGGTGTGTGTTTTGCGTAGCTGGTGACTAAATGAGACTGTCACACACCCTAGGCTGGCGCTCTGCTACTCAACAACTCCCAAAGGAAGTTTCTGTTTTTGAGAATCCACTGAGCTACTTTGTACAAAGTGTCTGCACTGCCCCACAGCCTCACTCACACAGTACATATTCTTCTGCCCCAGAAGCCACATTTAGGGTTGCACCCGCTATTCAAATTTAACATTAAATTGTCTAATAAATATATGATGGAGTCTAACATTCACTTTTTTCTTTTCCTTTCCTTTCTTCCTCCATTTCTTTCTTTTTCTTCCTTCCTTCCTTTCTTTCTTTTTTTTTTTTTTTTTTTTGCAAAACAGGGTTTCTCCATGTAGCCCTGGCTGCCCTGGACCTCACTTTGTAGAGCAGGCTGACCTCAAACTAACAGAGATCCTCCTTCCTGTGCCTCCCAAGTGCTGGGATTAAAGGCGTACACACCACTGCCTGGTTCACTTTTTCTTAATAAGCTAACAATACTGAAAACCCTTCCGATGACTATTTTCCATCTTTACATCCTCTTCATGCTTCCTGCCCACTTTCTAATGTTTCTTTCAATGTTGACTTTTGAATATTATTATTCTAGACACGAGTTCACATTAAACACATGGTTTGTGACTACTTAATTCTGGTCAGTAGCTTGCCCTTTCATGAACCTTGCACAGCCTTTGCAGAACAAAAGTTTTAATATTTTATCACATATTAAAATTTCTGATATTTTGTGCTTGAAGGTCAGGGAGGATGCTTGCCGCACTGCCCGTGTGGAGGTCAGAGGGCAACTTGTGGAAGTTTGTCCTTTCCTTCTGCCATGTGAGTCCTGGGGGTCAAACTCAAGTCCCCAGGCTTGGTGGCAAGCACCCTTACCTGCTGAGCCATCTTGCTGACCCAGAATCCTCATCTTTTCCCTTCACACAGCATACTTTGATTATATGAGTAGGATGCTTTACTGGGCACTGGGCCCCAAAGACTTCCCTCTATGCCCTTTCTACTTGTATAAGCTTGACATTTTATTTTAAAATATGGTATATCAGTTAGGGTTTTCTAGAGTAACAACTTATAGAATAAATTCTCTCTATAGGTAGAAAGGGGGATTTATAGATTGACTAACAGACTGTGGGCCAGCTAATCCAATAATTGGTGGCTGTGAATGAACCAGACATCCAAGAATCCAGCAGTTGCTCAGTCTGAGGATGGATGTCTCAGCTGGTCTTCAGTATACAATGGAGTCCCCCAAAAGCAGGCTCTAACGCCAGTGAAGGAATGGACTTGCAAGCAAAGCAAGGACAAACAGGCAAAGAGCGGAAGCTTCCTTCTTTCATGTCCTTGTATAGGCCAGCAGAAGGCATGTCTTCCTGCCTCAAGATCTGAATTAAAGTATGTGTCTTCCTGCCCCATGATCCACATTAGAAGCGGACCTTCCTACTTCAAATTAAGCAAAAATCCCTCACAGGTATGCCCTCCATTTCTGGATTTGTAGATAATCCCAGAGACAGTCAAGTTGACAACCAAGAACAGCCATCACATAGGGACTTATCCTGAGTGGGTTTGGGTTTTGAGGTATGAGGTTTAGGTTGAAAAGCATATCCTTCCTCCATCAAACCGCTATCAGAGGTCAATGGGCAGCTGGACGTGCAGCTCAATTGGCAGAGAGCTCACTTAGCAAGCAAGAGGCCCTGGGCTTCATACCCAGCACAGCAGCCAGCTAGGCATGGTGGTGAGCATCTGTAATGCCAGAACTCAGGAGGCAGAGGCAGGAAGATCAAAAAGTTAGAGGTCATCCTTAGCTACAAGGTTAGTTCAAGGCCAGAGTGGGCCACATATGATCCTATCCCCAAACAAACAACACATAAAAGACATTGTCCATGATCAGGAGACTATTCATGGGCCAGTGTTTGTTCAACTGATCTCAAGTCTCCCCCTGAACAATGACACAGCGTTGACGACCGTAACTCACAGTGAGCACACAAGCCTAGATGGGTTTTCCTAAACCCCACTGTCTCTGGGTGGCTGTAAATGGTATAGCAATTTAAGCCCAGCTTTCCATGAGTCTTCACTTCTAGACCCAAGAAAGGAGCCTGACTCATATATCTAATTTATACTGTGAGATGCTGTAAACTCGCTTATAAGTTCTAACCTCTCGGGATTCTGTGGTGTATGTGTCATTCATTTCTAATCTCTCGTCATTCTCTCTATGTTAGCCATCAGATCATCTACAAGGAGGAATAGTTTTATATCATTCTTCCAGGCTGATCTGGCCTGGATTTCCCTTTCTGCCTCCTCAGAGAGCCTGGAACTCTGGTAGTGTACTGACTGCAGCAGTGAGAGGGGGCCCTGGGCTCACCCCCAGTCGCAGAACTCAGCGGTTAGAACTTTCCCCACTCTGTGTGGTTCTAGCGGCAAGGCCTTTGCTCCTGTCACTCAGGAAGTTGAAGATGCTCCTTTTATGCCTAGTTCCCAAAAGACTTGCAGAATCATGGGCAACTGCTGAGCCTTTTCAACTTTTTCACTGGATGTGGTCACGTGAATTTTCATCTTCCTATCGTGCGTCAGATGGCTCTTCCTTTCAATATCAAGCCAGCCTGGTGTACCTGGAATGTGGGTGGGATGTGCATTTCAGTTCCTGTATTGAGGGATTCTGCTCGCTAACAATCTCATTAGGAATGTTCCCATCTTTGGGAGAAGACATGCTTGCATGTATAGGTGCCTGTTTATCTGTGTATAGGATCATGTACATGTAGGTGCAGTACACATGTGCCACGGAACATATGTGATGGTCAGAGGAAAAGCTCAAGTTTCAGTCCTCACCTTCAACCTTGGCTGAGGTGGGGTTCTTCTGGTTTTCTGTTACATATACTACACTGCTAATGCGTTTGACTTTTATGTCAGTTCTGGGGACTCTCTGGCAATTCTGTCATGGCATGCAGGTTATTTATAAGTGTGTCATTCGGACCTCAGGAAAAGATTCTGTAAAAAGGTAAAACCCCAGTTATCTCTGTTGTTTAGTTCTAGTTTAATCATAAAATGGCCAAAAACAGTGTCTTGGTTATGGTCTCTACTGCTGTGAAGAGACACTATGGCCACAGCAACTTTCTTTTAGGGGGGTGGGGAGTTTTGCGGCAGCGTTATAAAATGTTTAATTGGGGTGGCTTGCTTACAGTTTCAGCGGTTCAGTCCATTATCATTATGATGGAACACGGTGCAGAAAGAGTTGAGAGTTTCACAGCTTGATATGTCAGCAACAGGAAGTTGTCTGAGACACTGGGTGTGGCTTGAGCATATATGAGACCTTAAAGCCCGCCCCACAGTGACCCACTTCCTCCAACAAAGCCATACTTCCTAATAGTGCCACTCCCTTGTGGGGGGCATTTTTCTTCCAACCACACTCTCTACAAAATTTGAATTCATTTAAATTTGTTGAAGGGAAGCCGGCAAGATGGCTGGCTCGGCAGCTAAGCCTGCAGCCTCCTGTCCACTCTTCCAGAGGAGTCAGTTTCCATTCCCAGGACCCACATCTGGTGGCCCAGAAGCACCTGTAACTCCAGTTCTGAGAGGACCTGATACCTCTGGCCTCTGTTGTCACCTGCACTCGTGTGCACATACCCACACAGACACATAATTTAAAACAATAAAAAATAAGCCTTAAAAATTGTCCATGCTCACTTTATGGCTCAGAGTCCGATCTCTCTAGGGGTGTGTTCTCCATCCCTAAAGGAAGGTGCGCCCTGCTGCCCGTCAGCCCTGATAGACACTACAGCAAATTCTTCTGTCTTTCCTACTTTTGAACCTAACTCTTTCTGTCTCATTTACTGAGAGGAATGTCAAAGCCTCCAACAGTAAATGTGAAAATCTCCTATTTCTCCCCTCAGGTTTTTGTTTTTAAACATTGGAGTTTGTTTTAGTGCATGATGTTTGCATAAGAAAAAAGTCTTGGCAAGGCATCCTGAAATCACTGAGGAGAAGATTTTAACTGTACACAAGATAGGTAGCAATATAAAATTGAAAACTATTTTCAAAAAGTACATGTTTTACATGATGAATTTTAAAATATGGTTTATATTTGTAGTTTGGCACGGTTAAAACGTGCTTCAAATGTACTGCTGGGAAACTGATCTTTATAAGCAGTGATGGGGTTGATGTACACTGTAGAAACTATTTGTGTGGAATTAGAAAGCTAACATTGTGACATTCAAACCTATGTGAACCAGTCTGCCATTCCCGCTCAGGTAGATATATTAATAATTTAAAAAAACCACCTATTCTGAAACCAACAAAAACCTTATTGAATTCAAGTTATGCTTGTCAGGGAATGGGTCTCGAAGGCCTGGATATGAGTGGGCAGGGCCACTGCTATTTGATGTCCTGTGCCATCTCTGTAGCTTTGCCTTTTCAGCACACTGTCCATAAACACTCCCAGAGGCTGGACGTTCGGCTGCTTCAGCAACTCACTGCCCTTCCCGGCTGTCTGTCCACTGCAGTCTGAGGACGCAGTCTGAGCATGCGGTCTGAGGATTAGTAGAGACAGGCTTGCCCCTTCAGTTTAAAGATTTAGTAGAGGTAAAAGGTTTTTTTAGTGGCTGGCGGCACTGCTTCTCTGATCTCTCAGCTTGTACCCCCTAATATCTGACTCTGGGTTTTTATTTAATAAGACTAATTAGGATCGCGGTACAGACCACATAAGTCAAACATTTCTTATCGTGACCTCCTTCATTGACAGCTTCAGGTCTGTCAATTTTATTTGCAAGAATTAACATAAGCACACTGGCAATGGTTTCATTTGACCCTAGTGATTCAAGTTCTTCTTTTGATTCTAACAGCCTTTCATGGACTGCATAATCCACAAGAAATAAAATGCTGTTGATAGCAGAAAGGTACTTTTTCCATAATCTTTGGGCTTTGGCTTCCCACCCAGATCAAAAGTTTAAAGTCACACAAGCAACAGTGAGTTCTTCTGAAGTGGGATGTTGTAGTGGCATTTCATTTGTATTTTAATAAATAAAGCTTGCCTGAGGATCAGAAAAGTGAAACAGCCACACTGGCCAGCCTGGTCACATTTCCTTTGCTCTTAAGTCCACTTTATGTTATATTAATTCAGTCATTATTTGTTGTCTTTGATTGATATTTATATCTCTTTTCTGTTTTGAACTCAACCTAGATCATTATATGTAGAGGGACTTTCTTGTGGGTTAAATGGTTGGGTTATGATTTAAACAATTTGTTTTTATTCTTTGATTCTGTGTTTGTGCGTGTCTGGGCTGGGGCTATAAGCATGTGCGAGTGCAGGTGCCATAGAAGCCAGAGAAGAGCCCTGGATCCCCTGGAGATGGAGTTACAGGCTCTTGCGAGCATCTGATTAGGTGCTGGCTTGGACCCAACTCAGGTCTTCTCAACAGCACTACAGGGTCTTAATGCTAAACCATCTCTCTGGCCCCTGGGAGCTGACTTTAAATCCACCCTGTCAATCTCTGTCTTTTAATTGATGTACTTAAAACATCTACATTTAACTTAAGTGGTTTTTGGTTTGTATGTTTTGTTAGGAGACAGGGTTTCTCTGTGTAGCTCTGGCTGCCTTGGAACTCTCTTTGTAGACCAGGCTGACCTCAGACTCACAGAGATCCCCCTGCTTCTGCCTCCCAAGTGCTGGGATTAAAGGTGTGTGCCACCACCACCCGGCTAACAAAGTCTTGGTTGGTATGTCGAGACTTTCATCTGACTTTTTTTTTTCTTTCTTAAGTACTGGGAATTTAGGCAAGCGCTCAACCAGTGCAGGCAAGCTGTATCCCCAGCCTCCTTCTTATTTTTCTTTCATTCATCTCTCGGTTTTCTTTTTCTTGGCTTTCTTAGCTACTCAATCTCTTTTAGAACTTGGTTTTATTTACTTATGTGACTATGAGTGTGCCTCTGTGTTGTATGTTTACCAGTGTTCTAGGCATGACTTCATCTCACCAGTGTTCCAGGCATGACTTCACCTCACCAGTGTTCCAGGCATGACTTCATCTCACCAGTGTTCTAGGCATGACTTCATTTTACCAGCTCTTCTAGGCATGACTGCATCTTACCAGCTGTTGTATGTTTACCAGCTGTTGTAGGCATGACTTCGTGTTACTTGTGTTCTAGGCATGATGTCATCTACCAGAACTTATTGGAGTCCACTAGTGTTACTTTCGTCAGAGTAAAGGGAGGTGAGGACCATTCAGCTTGGTGCTGAATGGCTCAACAGAAGGAGTGCAGTCTTTGGTTTGAGTCCCAAAATAGCAAGAGAAGAAGAAAAAAGTAAACATGTTTATCTTTATGCCCCTTTCCATCTGTGATTCCCACTAGGACACTTAGGCAACCTGGGTTCCAGGCCAACCCAGGTTATATAGCAAGACTCTGACCCCGTGGGTAGGAGAAATAGTCACAGCTTCTTCAGTGGTCTAGCCTTGGTCATCCAGCTGTGTTTAGCAGAAAGTCTTGAGACTGACAGTTTGTGTGGGGTATCCTTGTTGAAAATAATGTATAGACGCTGACACTTGCTGGCTTTCTTTCTCTAAGAAAGGTATACCAAGATGGAGCTGGAGACGCCATCATCACATGCAATTAGCGACAATGGTTGCCCTAGTTAGCATAAACTGTCAGCTTGGCACAGGCTGGGGACCTGAAGAAAATATTCTCAGTTGAACAAATTGTCTTTATCAAGATGGTCTGTGGGCATGTCATAATTTCTGTAGGATGGTCCAGCCCACCATGGAGACTGCCGTTCCCTGTCAGGTGATCCTAGGCTGAGTAAGAAAGCAAGCTGAGCATGAACCTGCTAGCGTGGAAACATTCCGCCATAGTTCCTGCCTTGACTTTCTGCCGTGACTTCGTGGACAGTGACCTGGATGTGTGAGCCAAATAAAGTTGCCTTTGGTCAGAGTGTTTTCATCACAGCCCCGGAATGAAACCATGGCTATCCTTGCACCTGGGTAGCAGAGGCAGGAGGAGCAAGAGTTTAAGGTCATCCTTGTCCACATAGCAAGTTCCAGGACAATTTGGGATACATAGGATCTTGTTTTTAAAAAGGAAAAAAAAGGTGGGGGGTAGGCATGGCTTTTTACGATCCGAGCAAACTGGAGCTTCCTGGTGGCGGGGTGTGTTGGTGTTCGCATCTCAGTGAGATTAATACAGCAGCTCCCTTGACAGTGAATTACTGTCTCAAGCATTCTCCGGAGGAATGCTTCCTTTCCGCTTGCTTTATCGGTGAGACTGGGACAGCTGGGAGGACCGGTGGCGACATTAAATGGATAGTCATGACCGTGATGATAGAAAGAATGGTCAGGATAGAGAATTTCTGGTCTGGGGAGACATTTTTATTTAAGAGAAATGTTTTTCAGTGAGATCGGGAAAGGAAGAGTTGTTTATGGCAATGTGTGGTGTTCGCAGTCAATGAAAAGGGCCTTCAAAAGAGCAGGCATCCTTCTCTCAGTAACATGGCAACAGCGTGGGTGGAGCCTCCTCTCCTCCTACCCACCAACACGGTCCATCTCAGGAACAGTGAGGTGCACATGGGGAGCCTGTGTCCAGGTGTTGGGACACACACACACACACACACACACACACACACACACACACACACACACACACACCTGTAGTATGGCCTGAAATGGCAATGTCCAGTTTCACTTCTTTTCATTAATACATGCAATACATAATAAACAATAACATGCAACCATCCCAGGAGCCTTCCCATCGTCCTTTCTAGAAACCTGAAAGGCATTGACTGATCGGAGACCAAGGTACCCATTGGTTCAATTATACACAGGCAGTGACAGTGGCTGTTAATAGGTTTCTGCCCCAACCCCCATAAAGAGTTTCTCCACCAACGAAGTAAGCCAGACCAAACTGAACTAACAAAGTATAACAACAGGTATATTGAGCAAAGCAACTCCCCGCAGGTTCGCTGATCCCCAAGAAGGAGGTCAGAGAAGTCTCCTACCCGAACTAAGGCAGGGAGTTTTTATAGATTGTAGGTGAGAGGTGATGATATGTCTGTCACAGCTGTGTTCCAGTGTTTCTGCCCACCTGTGGTCAAAAGCTGAGAGCACTTAGGCCAGGATTTGGGCAGCTGGCAGCATCAGGGTTGCAATAGTCACCAAGAATGCGGCACTGGGCATTTTGGTGTCTTTCCTTTGTTTGGAGACTCTCTGAGTGGGTGGGATTTGGAAAGAAAGAGAAAGGCACACAGGGGAGAAAAAGAGAGAGAGGGAGGGAAGGAGGGAGGGAGGGACGGAGGGAGGGAGGAAAAGAGGGAGGGAGAGGGGGAGAGGGAGGGAGGGAGAGAGAGAGAGAGAGATGGGGCTTTCTGAACCATGCAGGGGCAAGCCAGAGGCTCCAACCGAAAAGCTGTCCACCAGAGGAGGACACATGTGTACACAATTACTTACGGCAGACAAGGTTGAATTTGACACGAGTACTCCCAAAGTTTCAAGAGAAAACGTATTTGTTCCTTCATCTTAACATTCTTCGGAAGTGACTCTCGGACAAAAGCAATTTACTTGAGTAGGATGCCACAGGTTAGACTGAGTCCCCCTGGCCCCTGGCCCAACCCTGCCCAGCCTCATTTGCTGTAGTTGTAACCTCTAATGTAGTCTCAGAGGTAACTGTGTGATCAGTTAAGGGGCTCTTCAGAGGTAATGGAGAAAAAATGAGGTCCCTAGAGAGGGTTCAGATGCTATTATTGGGCAGACAAATTCAGAGGGGCTCACCAGGGGAAGACACATCCACTAGCCATGGATTAGGCCTCTGACTGCCAACATCCAGAACCAAGAGAGAAGACCTATCTGTGGGTTCAGCCTCCCGTCTGGGATGTTTTGCCAGAGCACCCTGAAATGGCTGATGCAGGAAGTTCATCGTAGTGATGCAATTGCAGAAAAATGAGTTTTAAAAACAAATTTACATTTATAGACAAAGAAAACAAAATAGAAGCGAGTCATTTCTGGGTAAGGTAGCATCAGTTCGGGAGACAGCTCAGTTATTAGTTGCTTGTTGTGCGAGCACGAGGAGCCCAGTTCAGTTCTCTGGCACCAAATAAAGGCTGGAT
Organism: Ondatra zibethicus; assembly: GCA_004026605.1. Taxonomy (NCBI): domain Eukaryota; kingdom Metazoa; phylum Chordata; class Mammalia; order Rodentia; family Cricetidae; genus Ondatra; species Ondatra zibethicus. The sequence goes on along the minus strand of PVIU01014216.1, from coordinate 3,033 downwards.
GTGGTGACACGTGCCTGAAATCCAGTGTAGGATTGCTGTGGGATTTCCATCCCTCTAGCCAATGGCTTTGGGGGATTATAAACCTAGGGTGAGGTCTTTTGTCTTTTACGTATTTAAAATTGATTTTACTGAAAGTAATCTTTTTATTTTATTTAAAACAATCTTTTTTATTATTTTCATTGAGCTATATATTTTTCTTTGCTCCTCTCCCCATCTCTCCCCTCCTCTTCTACCCTCTCCCATGGTCCCCATGCTCCCAGTTTACTCAGGAGCTCTTGCCTTTTTCTACTTCCCATGCACATTAGATCCATGTGTGTCTCTCTTAGGGTCCTCTTTGTTGTCCAGGTTCTCTGGGATTGTGAATTGTAGGCTGTTTTTTCTTTGCTTTATGTCTAAAAGCCATTTATGAGTGAATACATATGATATTTGTCTTTCTTGGTCTGGGTTACCTCACTCAATATGATGTTTTCTAGATCCATCCATTTGCCTGAAAATTTCGAGATGTCATTATTTTTTTCCTTTGTGTAGGAATTATGTAAATGTACCATATTTTCCTTATCCGTTATTCGGTTAAGGGGCATTTAGGTTGTTTCCAGGTTCTGGCTGTGACAAATAATGCTGCTATGAACATAGTTGAGCACATGTCCTTGTGGTATGATTGAGCATTCTTTAGGTACATACCCAAAAGTGGTATTGCTGGGTCTTGAGGTAGACTGTTGCCTAATTTTCTGAGAAATCACCATACTGATTTCCAAAGTGGCTATACCAGTTTGTATTCCCACCAGCAGTGGAAGCGTGTTCCCTTTATCCCACATCCTCTCCAGCATAAGCAGTCATCACTGTTTTTTATATTGGTCATTCTTACAGGTGGAAGATGGAATCTCAGGACAACTTATAAGCTAAGGGAGAGGCTCGCTCTCTTTCTTGCTCACACGCTCTGTTGGGTGGTCAGAGTGGAGCAGGCAGCTTGGTGGTGGTGCTTTTTCAAGGCAGCTGGATCAGGGGCAGCATTTAACAGCTTCTGGGTCAGTGAGTGCTTATCCCTGTTTTATACCTAAATAAGTTCCTGAGACCCTTTATCAGACTCTTGTGGATTCACGCTACATAGGATGGGCACAGGGGCGGAGATATGCAAATCCCTGGTGTTCACTGGCCGACAAACTTAACGGAATTTATGAACTCCAACTTCAGTGAAAGAGCCTTTCTTAGGAAAGTAAGGCGAAGAGCCCCAGCTGAAGATACCCCACCTGACCGCTGGCGTCACATGGACACACACAGTGCATATGTACCTACCACTAAGTACGTATACACTCACAGGAACATATAACATGTATATACACCCATGGGAACACATCCATAACACAGCACTCATCACACACACACACACCATTTAATAAAACAGCTCAAGCTAGCATCTTCCTGGGGATCTTTATGCAGGACATAGTCTCTGTAAACTGCCTGGCACAGCTGTGACTTTCTTAGTTCCCTTTTTGGACAATGTTGATGCTTTACCATGAAGGACCTGGCACAAACCTAGACTTCTGTTCTACTCCTGATTGTTCCTGGCATTATGGTACCCTCTATTAGCAACTTTCCTACAAGACTCCAGGAAATCAAGTCCTGTGTTTGGACACTGCATTCTCACTGTGGAGTGTGGCTGCTCGACTTGTTAAAATATATGCACCTTCAAAATATTTGGTGAGAGTGGGGTGCAGGTGGCAGAGTATAGAACACAGTGTATATAGATCTGTAATCCCAGCACTTGGGAGGCTCAGAGACCTTGTGTGGCAGAGGCAGAAGGAAATGTGGTCCATATATCCTGCAGGTTACAGCAGAGAGCTCATCTCAAACGCCAATCCACCAACACCTGCTAAATAAATACCTTCTAAATATGAACTGATGAGAGCCCCTCCCTTCAATTTACTAAAGGGGTAGGTGTGTCCAGAGAGACAAAGCATCTTGATGGTCCCAAGAGAAAGGAATGCCGGGCATGAAGTCTAGAAAAGTCGTGGCTAGAAGTCATCAGAGGCAGACTCCATCCCGGGTAAGTCATTCAGCTAACCAGAGCATAACAGTGTTGGCATCATTTAGCCTTTGTGGTAACTACGTTATAAATAACCCATGGTCTCACTTGAGAGCTATTACAAGTTGCAAGGCAGCATTGCAGCCCTGGATGCTTGACAAAGATTCCATAGTCAGAGGTCATTAGCTTCATGCCTAACAAATCAAACACAAAATTTTACCTTGATGCTTATTTCTTCATCATACAAATGACAACTTGTGATTTTGTTACAATCAAAATTAGTGTAATTCAATTCAGGGCACTTGTCTCACTCAGTTTTGACACCTGTTGACTTCTGGCAAGCACGTGGATTTAATGAAGAAGATTCTCTGCTGGTCCCCTAGTTATTTCTCAGTTTCCTAGAAGGGACTAATTTAGGTTAAATGATGCCGGTGGAGCGTGTATGATCATTAGCCTTTCTAGAAGCTCAGGTTTCCTGGATCACATGATTAGGAAAGCGTCCTGCTGTCCCCTCGGCTTTGCCGGAAACCACCTTGGGTTTTCCCCGAGGAGTCCCCTTGCCACAGAATCCTACAGATATCAGAGTTGATAATCTCTCTGTGCTGGTCTCTATGTGAAATCCAACAGCTCGAATTTGGAATCTTGTTCACTTACCATGTTGGCCTGGATCTGGTTGGTGTTGAGTTGCCTTCCATTGCCATGACAAATTCCGGAGAGGCATCAGACGGCAGGAGGAAGGTTCGTGTTGGCGCAGGTTTCTGAGGCTTTGGTCGTGGTTGGTTTAGTTGTTTGTGGGGGCTGGAGTGAGGCTGACCATATCAGGAGTGTGTGGTAGAACACTGCTGCTTACCACAAAGTAAGTGAGGCAGGGACAAAATACCTCTGCTAAGGAAGGGCGAGGCCCCAATAAATAGCCTGCTGCCCCCATTGCGGTCTACCTCCAGTGTGTAGACCACCTCTGCATAGCGCCTCTAAGCTTCAATTCCATCAATGAGTTAACCTGGAGGTGT
>PVIU01014215.1:35340-52969 GCA_004026605.1 Ondatra zibethicus | reverse complement strand
GAAGAATACTTTCTTTTTTGGATAGAGACTATTGATGAAATTTGGGGGAGGTAGAACCCACTTAATGGCTACTTCTTGGCACCTCTACTGGTAAGGAGGCCTGATTCTGAGTCCTCATCTCAGAGGCAGAGCCTGTGGATCTCATGTTTCTGTTGGCCTCTCATCCCAGGACTGAGACTCGGGACTCTTCCCCACTCCCTGACGTTCCCCGCCTGTTTATGTCCACTCTGGAGGCTGCGCTCTGCCCTCCTGTAGTTGTGTATTGACTGGGGCTCAGTGTTGGATGAAATTGGAGAACTGTCTTACTTGGGTGCTGTTTGGTTTGGGGCCTTCTGACCTGACATTTACTGGACATTAAGTCACAGTGAACAAAACGTTCTCTAGATGCCGAAACGCAGTGTGAGAAATCCCACTCGTATGGATTCTTTTAAGTGGAATCACTATTATTGAAGTTAGAAGGAAGTTGGAAAGAGTAACTAAGCCATCTAATAGTTAATGGAGCAGTGTGCATACGAAATGTTTTAAGCTTGTGCTTACTTAATGTGTCTGTCTCAACACAGAATGAGCTCTGTTTGCACAGATAGATCCCAAGGCCCGTTATTCTGTTGTCTGCCTTCCTATCAGTGGTGCTTAGGGTAATGTGCTGTGTGCATTAAGGGTGTCTGATGAATGGTGAGTTCACTAATGAGTGAATGGGATGGAGGTTTTCCGCACAAGGCACACGTGAAGACACAGCAGACGTTTTCCTCTGTTGTTTGCCAGGAAGTGTCAGCTGCAGCTGGTCGGAGAACTGACAGATGCGTGGGCCACACACAAGTATCAAATGTCTGAATGCATTTGGGAGAGCGGTGCTTCAGATGCCCTAAGTCAGGTGCAAATGGATTGCAAAGGCTGTCCAGAGTAGTTTAGGAGATGTGGTTTCTTCTCTGAGTCTATGTGTCAGGGGGGAAAAAAAACGTAAAAATTCGTAAATGGAAACCTATAATGGTGACGTGATTTACATGGGATTGAAATAAAAATGTTTACTGTAAGGTAATTTGTTCAACTATCTCATTAGTAAATCTAATACAAATGCAAAAAAAATCTTTCAATCTGTGAATTGAAAATAGAAAAAACAATCTGTTCTTAATTATTTATTATTAATCACGACCTCCCAAATTTATTTTACCTCAAACTAAAGACCTAGGCACAGTGTAAGAAGGCAGCTAGTGAACAAAGCAAAGAGGGAAAAGGAGAGAGAGAGAGAGAGAGAGAGAGAGAGAGAGAGAGAGAGAGAGAGGAGAGAGAGAGGAGAGAGAGAGAGAGAGCAAGGTCCAAGAATTTGCTCAGCAAGAAGAAAGGAGGTTGGATCAACATGTGATGAGCTTCAAGTTGCAGAGTGGGCAGTATGCCAGAATCAGAATCAGCTCATGCTGACCCTGGCCCGATTACAGGCAACCCTCTCTGTGTCCAGACTTAGTGTCTGTCACAGTGGCTCTGTGACTCGAGCTCAAGTGTGACACTCTCACAGACTGACCCCAGGAAATGGCAGTGATCATGCGCACCTTTTGTGCAAACGTCAGAGTTAGAACACGGTTTGTGTGGCTGTGTAGGAGGGCACAGGGGTCCATCTCTTGGGAGGATGATGAAGGCTTTCACTTGTACTCTGTTGTATCAGGTTTGACATTACCGAGTTACAAGGCGGGTGACAACAGAGCTGATTTCTAAGGTAAGAAAGTAGTTTTGAAGCTCAAGTGTTTGAGAAGGTCTGCTCCTGGGCTCTTGATTCCAAACACTGTCAGAAAAGTACACAGACATGGGGGGCCAGCTGGCTGAGCTGGCTGAGTTGTAAGAAGCCATGGAACCCTGGGACGCTTGCTGCAAAAACACACAGCCACTGGGACATTCAATGTAAGCTTGTCTGTCTTGTATTTAGAACACTGGCAAAGCTCTCCAAGCCTGGTTAATCGCCAGTGCAAAGAGTCATCTCTTGATAGCTTAGATTCTAAAGAAATCCTAGCTCATCTGTCTATTTATTAGGCCATGTATCTCCAACGAGAAAGGAAACATTTTTCTTTCTTGCCCTACTTATAGTTCCATGCCTACCACACAAGTAGACATATTGAAAGCTTCAGATAAAGGGCTCTGAAGATTTCTTTGTATTAAGCTGAAATGTTTTAGTCAACAAAAAAATCATAGTTGTAAGTTGTTAGAAAAGTATACTTTAATTTTTGCAATGGGTTGATCTTTCTACCTATTCATCTATCTATCTATCTATCTATCTATCTATCTATCTATCTATCTATCTATCCATCCATCATCTATCTATATATCCATCCATCCATCCATCCATCATCTATCTATCCATCCATCATCTATCTATCTACCTATCTATCTATCTACCATCTTTCCATCTCTCCATCCATCTAACCATCCATTCATCTATGCATCATTTTTCCCTTAGAGATTTAGGATTTACATCTTTATAAATTTTATACTAGATAACTTATTGTTTATGTACATTACTGACTCATTTTTAGGTAAAGGACCTTTATTGAATCCAGGGGTTTTACTTTGAAACCATCATTATTATTTTTTTTGAAAGTGCTCAATATATAATAATAAGAAGAATAAGAAAATCTTTAAGGGCAGTCGATGTCTTCCTCCTTGCTTCCTTCACAGTTCAGTTTGGGAGGCAAGAACCTATTCTTTGCCTTTCTCCAGACAGCAACTCCCGCCCTTCTGTGACTCTTAACTCCCTGGTATCTCCAGTTCTTTGTTACAGACCACACAACCTCCATCACTACAGCCCCAGATCTACTCACGTGGGTCACACTCTTGAGCTTGAGAACATTCTTTATGTTGTACCATGGACTAAACTGTGTCTTCTCAAAGTCCTTGGCTTGAGATTTGTAGGAGTAGTATTTAACAACACAGATACAGTTAAAAGAGGTCATAAAGACAGGTCCCTGGGCCAATAAGAATGGAGAAAAGTCACAGAGGAGAAGAAGGCAAACATCTCTGAGCCAAGCACCTACTGACTTCCAGAACTGCGACACATAAACCTCTTGTAAGTCACCTAACCTGTGCTTTTGATTATGGTCCTAGCTGGCTGATACTTAGTCACCTAAGAACCCACATCTCATTTATCATAAAGGTACTAGAAACCCTTCTATAGGTTCTAAATTTGCTTTTTTTTTAATCTATTCTCGCCATCACTACCTTCGTGCAATCCTTTCTGCAACCAGACACCTTCCCAATCCATGGAAGCTTGCCTGAAGATTATCTAAACTGTGTGTCCCATCGTGTGAGTTGTGACTTAAAATGTCCCAGTGACTCTGCAGACATTTAGACAAATCCTAAACCACCAAGTGTAAGTAGGATGACCTTAGGATTCAGTGCCTGCCTAGCCACCTGTTGTCACCTCACCACCACCACAGCCGATGCCCCATCTCTCATGGACCAGGTTGTTAGAATGGGCGGAACTCCCTGAACACAACTGCTATTTCTGATCTGGCTTTTCTCTTCCATAGAGTAAGGGCTCTCTGCTTGACTCCCTTCTGCCTGCCCCACGCTTAGCTTGGAAGCTAAGACCTGAACTAGCGTCCTGGACAGCATTTCCTCTCCCAAGTCCTAATTTAGGTCTTCTCCGTGAGACTCAGTAACAGCCTGTATCTGGAAACTCGAATGCTTATCTGGTATCACACGTCAGTGACAGCTTATCTGCCTTCCTCACTCTGCTGGGACATTTTCCAAGGACAGTGTTGACCTCAGAATAAAGGCTGGGTGAATGCTTGCTTGACTACACGAGGGAGTGACCCAGTTTATCTCCACATCTGTAGTTTTCAATCAAATTGCATCAAATTAATTAGGAAATGGAAATAGAAATAGAAGAGGCTGTGCAGCATTATAGGAACGAGTCCATTCAAGCGTCTAGCACTTTCCCTGCCAGGTGGTCTTTAGTTGGATCCCAGAAGCGGAAGAAGAGATGTACCGCCCGCCACCTGTTTTTCTTGGAGCCTAATGGTTCGTGTTTATGTTGAAAGTTGCTACATCGGCTTCTTTGAAGAGGCTAAGTTCCATTTGTGCATCTCATTAGGCAACTCCAGGAATGGGGAAAGTGGGACTGTGTGGTCTGTGTCTTTAAAGAAGGTGGGTGGCGTCTTCCGTTAATCCACACATCCGCTGGCACCACCAGCTCAGCCCAGGTCTACCACAGCTCAAAAAGGCTGACAGTTTCTAGACCACCTGGGGTTAGTACTTCTGCTCAACTCCTACAGTGGGCAGAACTAAAAAGGAAAACAAAATCAGTTAGCTAAGTGCATGGATCCAGTCCAAAGGAGCAAATATTAGGATCAGGTGTGAGGTGTTTCCTGGGGAAAATAAAGCACTAATTCTCCAACTGGCTGCAACTGTGCTGTTTCTCCCCAGAGTTAGCTGCCTTCAAAGGACTTAATTATAAACTTCTTTTTTTCTTTCCATTTCAATCCATTGTTTCCAAAGCCCCTGTAGCTGCATAAAAATACTTGGGTACTAATAAACTGTGTAAAATGTTTTTTTTTTCTCTTTACTTTCCAATGATATCATATCCTTCCACTGAAAGCTTAGATGGGAGGTAAATTTTATGGTGTAAACCATATAACATATATATTATGCTACATCTTACTTACAAACTATGCTTTAGATTGGCTTCCATGCAAAGCTTATAATCTGTACTCAAGTTTACAGCAAAATGTCAGAAAACAGTATTCTGATGCTTAGCTCTGTGTCTTTTAATATCTACCTCATTGAGGAACGTATTTAACCTTGTAGCAATGGGTAAATTCCTTACTAACAGTTTGAATTACAACCTGTGTCTTTTTTAGTTTGTCATGTGAAGTAGGTGGAAAAGGATGAGCCAGTTACAAATCCTCTTTTATTTTTGATTGTGAGCCTAGGTTTTAGCAGCTGAACCATCAAGGGAGAGCAAGGGAAGAGATAATCTCGATAGAGGGAGCCTTTATGGGGTTAGCAAGAAAACTGGCACTAGGGAAATCCCCAGGAATCCACAAGGGTGACTTCAGCTAAGAATCTAAGCAACAGTGAAGAGGGTGTCTGAACTGGCCTTCCCCTGTAATCAGACTGATGACTACCTTAATTGTCGTCATAGAACCTTCACCCAGTAACTGATGGAAGCAGATGCAGAGATCCACAGCTACGCACTAGGCTGTAGTAGAGAGGAGCAATAATATGATCAAAGGGGTCAAGACCATGAGGGGGAGACCCACAGAGACACCTGACCTGAGCTAGTGGGACTTCACTGACTCCAGACTGACAGCTGGGGAAACTGCATAGGACCAAACTAGGCCCCCTGAATGTGGGGGACGGTTGTGTGGCTTGGGCAGTTTGTGGGGTCACTGGCAGTGGAACCAGTATTTAACCCTACTGCATGAACTGGCTTTTTGGAGCCCATTCCCTGTGGAGGGATACCTAGCTCAGCCTGGATACAGTGGGGAGGGCCTTGGTCCTGCCTCAAGTGATGTGACAGACTTTGTTGACTCGTGTGAGAGGCCTCACCCTCTCTGGAGAGAGGGGTGAGGGGAAGGTGGGGGGAGCAGGAGGATGGGAAGGAGAGGAAACTGGGATTGGTATGTAAAATATGAAAGACTGTTTTAAAAAATAAGAAAAATGTATTAAAAACTTTTTATCATGGAATAATTTTAAAAATAAGAAAAAAATCCTTTTAAATAGTAGTTACTTTTGATGGTCACATGGCAATCCAATTCACTTCTGTCTTCGTCATTACTGAATTATACTGAATTATAAAAATCTTAAAGTTGCTTGCTTAAAGGCATTCTGCACAACATAAATATAATTGAAATAAAATACAAATATCTTTGATTTGGGGTGTGGTTCATCAGTAGAGTACTTGCCTAAAACAGGCAAAAGTATTGAATTTGGTTCCGAGCTCTGCAGAATGAAAACCTCTTGGGGGACACTTCCAGGGACAGCCAGGGTGAACTGAAGTCATTCAGAGAAATGAATAGCTTCACCTGGGGAACATTGGTATCCGGTCCAGACATCACAGACATCGCTTCTTCAGGTTTTTAAAGAACACTTCCGCACATGGAATTTCACAGGGCTAGTTAATAAATTTAATTACAGCAAGCTGGGAAGCCATATCGTATCCTTAGTTTTTCTCCTTGGTTTAACGTTTAAAGCCCAGTGACACATTCCATGGGTCCCTCTCAGTAGAGGCCACTCTCACTGGTTATAAAGTGACCTCACTCCACCAGTTAGGCCCTGCAGTGTTTATTAGCCCGTTTCTTGTCTACATTCCAAATACCATCCACACCTGTAGATGTAGTGATATTTTTATCTAGGTTTTAATAAATAAAGCTTGCCTGAAAAATCAGAGGGCAGAACTAAGCCACTAGAGGCCAGGCAGTGGTGGCATACGTCTTTAATCCCAGAATTTGGGAGACAGAGGCAGACGGTTCTCTGTGAGTTCAAGGCCACCTGGGCCCACAAGATCAATGCAGAAGCAGATCCAGGTAGTGGTGGCTCACGCCTTTAATCTCAGTAGTAGGGAGTCATATGCCTTTAATCTCAGCACTAAAGGGGAATATAAGACGTGGCGGGGGGACAGAGGCTCAGGGCTCAGTCTGCAGTCCCCCCTCCTTCTCATATTATTACTGTCTTTGTGATGAAAATATTTGACACAATATGTCAAAGCATCCTTGGAAGGCAAGGCTGTTCCTTGCAGGCCTAAAACTGTGCTGTGTGCGGAAAAGGGTGGGGCCTTCTTGTGTTGTAAAGTGGAGGAGGGGAGAGGAGTAGGAAAATGACTGAGGGGTCTTTACCGATTCTGCTTGGAAAGGAGAAATAGATGATGTTGCAATCCTTAGTTCAGCCAATGAGTTATAGAGCCGGTGACAAATATACGTTAGAAGTCACACCCGTGAGACCTCAGCAATATGGCTGTCTAAATAAGACCAGAATAAGGACAGCTCCAACAGGCATGTTAATGCGGGAGCGGGAGGTCGCAGAGGGAAACTGAGGGCTAGACAAAGAATTACCAGCAGCAAACAATTACTGAAGAAGGGAAAATTTGTCTTTCCCAGGCATGAACCCTTTAACCCCTTAATTGATTATCTAGTACTAAATGATCAGCCCTGAAATCATATCCACACAGGTGGCACTAAACAGATTTAGCAGGTTGCATTTATATATTTGTGTGCATATATATATGCATTAACGTGTGTGTGCGCGCGCGCACACACACACACACACACACACACACACACACACACACACACACACACACACACACACAAATTAGAGAAAAGGGGACCAGGGATTTGAGAGGGAACAAGGGGTTGGAGGGAGAAGGAAATGATGCAATTATATTGTAATTTTTAAACATTGCAAAAAGTAAAAACTATTTGATGAGGAAGTAATAAAACCCTGTTAAAAGTGAGAAATTGGGAAACAAATTATGGACAACATGGGAGTTGAGAAACATAAACATCACAAAGCATTGCTTTATGTTCATTCTAGGGACTAGTGTTTAAATAGCATCTCTCATACAAGAAACATAAAGCAAGACTAAGAACTGGCCAGACAACCTGCCCCATATGTGTTAGAAGGTATGTATTCAAATACCTTCTTTTTCCAGGTAAAATGTCTTCCTTTATGCTGTTTGATGTCCTTTTAAGGCTCTTAAATATTGCCATAGCGATATAAACTACCTTCCTGATACTGTCCGTCAACATTTTCTATCTGAATGTCATTCATCTCTGTGGAAGGCTATAAAACAAGGCAATAACTTCTCAGCTTGAGTTAATTAATATTGATGTAAAAAACCTTGCCATTGTTTTTCAGTCGCAAGCTTTATAACTGTCTCTGCACATTTTAAAATATAACATAGCAAATACTTTAACTGACTATTCTAATTTCAGTGCCTTAGGGAGTAAATATTCCTATCTCAGTTTTGGGTAATCTCTATAATTACAAAGCAAGATCGTTTTAATATGAAGTTAAATACAAAGCTGTATTAGGCAGAAAACTGTAGTGTCTCTTTCAATGTGGGTGGCTTGTCTTGACACTAATTTCTTGTTTGTTTTATTAATGTTGTTAAAAATGAAAATTATACTTACTTATCTTTTATTTCAAGTGACCATGCAGGGAACACCCAATGCATGGCATGATCAAACTGTTGCTTGCTTGCCAATTTTACCCTAAGGATACTCTTATCTTATTGGAGAAGCCTTTTGCTTCTTCCTGCAAGATCCTTTATTCCCTGTGCAATGTCCCCATGGCTTAAAAAAATTTCTTGCTTGTTAATGCACACATTCAATTCAATTCAATTTTTAACATACATACAATATTGCATATACTTAGGCAGTACCATGTGGTAGTCTGGAACATATGCATTCCATGTGCTATTCCAATGGGGCTAAGCTTTTTTCTTATCAACTATACTTTCTTTATGACAGAATGATGTGAAACTCTGTGAGCTTAAAAACAAAACCCCACCTATATAGCACATTGCTGCTATTTGTAGCTACACCTATTTGTAGCTACACCTATTTGTAGCTACAGCCTGCCCCCTTACCCTCAAGGCCTTCATCCTCTGCTCTTTCTCCCTGCATCCCTCCTGTCTCCCAAGCCTCCAACAGGCCCCAGTCTACACTCAAGGCCTATGAAGTCAGCTGCCTCAAATTCCATCTAGTTATTTAAAGAAGATCATTGGTCGGTACATGTTTGCCTACAATCTGTTACCTGCCTTCAGAATTCCAAAATGTATACTGACTGTGTTCGGGTAGTGAGAACTGGAAGAAAATTGGCTTTCTTTTCTTTTCTCTTCTCTTCTATTCTCTTCTCTTTTCTTTCATCTTTTCTTTCTCTCTGCCTGCCTTCCTTTCTTCCTCTCTCTTACTTCCTCTCTCCTTCCCACCCTCCCTCTCCTGTATCTCTCTCTCTGTCTCTCTGTCTCTCTCTCTCTCTCTCTCTCTGTATAATCTCCATTACCATCTTTGTCTTTTCTTTCTGTTTGGAACAGTACTATCTCAGGTTGACAATCTTTCTCTTTCTCTGTCATCTCCACTAGCTATCACCCAGATCTTCTTGACCATTCTATTGTAAACTCCTTTTCATACGTGCTATGATCAAATTTAAATGATAGTGTGAAGTTAATCCATGACCTTATGAAGCAACAGGGTATTCACATAAAAAGAGAATCTGAAAGCCTGGTGGTGGTCGTGCACACCTTTTAGTTCCAGGACAGCCAGGGTTACAAAGAGAAATCCTGTCTTGAAAACCCCTTCCCCCCAAAAAAGAGAATCTGAACGGTGCAAGTAGATGTATAATATACACACAATACAGTTAGAAGTACTGAGAAAATGTTAGCAGTAAAAGCAAACTAGCAAATATTCTATAGATAAAATTGTTGAACTTGTGTCTTCTAAAGTAGTAAAAGATCAAAAGCATATCAATTATTTCTATATAACAATAATAGAGAAAAAAGGCCTTGGATTTGAGAGAAGTGGGCAGGCAGAGGGGTGTGGGTGGAGGCGTGGGGGCCATATGGGGGAAGCTGGAGGGACAAAAGGGAAGGGGGAAATGATGTAGTTATATTTTAATTAAAAGTAAATATTAAAAACCAGACAAAAACGTGTTTGTATTGGAATAGGTGGTAACTATTATCTCTTCTGTGGTTCTAAAAGCTAATCTCTGCCCCAACAGAGCTACAGTGTACTTGGGCAGCAAAAAGCATATGCCCCCTTCACCGTGTCTAGAGAACAGAGGGAGACAGCAGCCTTCCCTTTCCCCCATCAGATCCTCTCCGGAGCAACACACACATACCCAGCCCTCAGTGTAGTAAGAGGCTAGCGGGCTGCGTCCTTCCGCCTGACTCCGGGCCGCAGAAATAATTACAAAGAAACTGTATTCATTTAATTACTGCCTGGCCCATTAGTTCTAGCCTCTTATTGGCTAACTTTCACATCTTGATTAACCCATTTCCATTAATGTGTATCGCCACTTGACTGTGGCTTACTGGCATGAGTCTAAGCAGCGTCTAACTTGGCCAGGAGAATCATGGCGCCTGCCTGTCTGTCATTCTTTCCAGAGTTCTGTTCTGTCTACTCTGCCCACCTAAGGGCTGCCCTATCAAAAGGCAAAGGCAGTCTCTTTATTTAACCAATGAAAGCAATAGAAATACAGAAGGACCTCCTACACCACCTCAGGACTCCAACAGACACATTTACCCGCCCCCACCCCACCGGGACCGATTCCCAGACCAGAGGTGTGTACCCGGAGAATGGACAGAGTGAGTGCGTCTAGACCTTGGAGGTCATTCCTGTTGTTCAGGATGCAACGACCAGATGCCTCACTGTTTGCTTTCTTTACTGCGATTCTTTGCTGCCTTAGAATTTCCATTTAGCCAAGAATTTTTACCTGTTCTGTTCACATTCAAATTTTCAGCTTCCTTGGTACACAGAAGATGTCCAAAAACAGAGTTGAGGTAAATAGTGCCTGTTGTGTGGCAAATATCCCAGAGTGATGTTAAGAAAAAGAAATTGTGCAAAGAATTTTGGAGCTTATAACCAAAACCTTGGAGAGTAGATGTCTTTCAGACTTAAAAATTAATTTATAGCTTAATATTTAGTATAGTGACAGACACACTACATCTTTTAAAAATAGCCTCCTTGAGGTATATGGTTCAAATGCCATACAACCTATCCATTAAAGTCTATTCTTAAATAGACTTTAGTATATCATGAATATGTACAACCACCACTGCTCAGTTTTTGAGCAATGTAAATGCTTTAAAATAGTTTTTTTTTAAAAAAGCAACTGAAAAAAAAACAACTGAAATATGGACTTTAACAGTTCTACAATTTAATATGCAGCTAAAGCATGTCATTTTAGAGAATAAATTATGCTTTCATGTAATTGTTGCTAGAGGCTTAAAATCTTCAATTTAGGTTTTTCAATAGATGTTTCATATAATAAAGATTATATGGAAGGAAGGAGACACCCGAAGCTATAGATGACCTACTTTGTAGCGTTTTACAGTTTGCTGTGACTGCAAAGTCCTTAAACCTGTTGTTTCTGGTCACCTCTTCTGGATGCTACTTCAGGAGCCATGAGAAGGGGGCACCGGTACTATTTTTAGTAACTTTATACTTTCCATGACTCTTTAAACCTAGTCAAAGAAGAAATGAGAATTATGTTTTGTCAATTTGAAGTTTACCTTATAACTTTTAAATTGCACAGTTGCAAAACAAATGAGGAAACTTTAGGATACCTGGACAAATTTTTGGGAAAATTCAACTAATATCTTAATTCCAGCCATTTTCTCATTCCTTGATCAAAACCCTTCTTATACTGAAAATGTGACCTTTCATTATTTTAGAAAACCCTAGGCAGAGTAGAAATTGCTTCCAGTTTTAAACCGAGTCCTGCATTTTTGAGTTCTTAGGAAAAGTGTATTCTTGACTTGTAGTTTTTGATTAAATTTGAAAACCAAGTAAAACACCAAGAGTACAGAAGCTTTGGAGGAAAAGGGTCTGTGGGCAGATGACGAGGTGTCGGTAGGTCAATGAGGAGAGTGTCCATAGATAAAGCCCTCACTGCCATCTCCGTTAAGGCAACACACAGGTTCTAAACACTTTTAGACAATTATGTGATCGTGGAATCAACATAGACATAATTTAGCGGAAGCTTTCGTCTTAGGCCTCACAACAAAGATCCCAAACTAGTTAAGGGGATCTACAATAAAATAAGTCTCGATGTTATCTTTCATTAAAAAGCAATAAAAGCAGAAAAAGACAATGAAAACTGTGAGTTGGTATTGACGTGCCAGCCAATCAGGTGCCCAAGAAGTTATTTCAACAGACGGGAGCAGGGATAACACAGTAGGGTGAGCCAACACAAGCCGCTCTTTGTGGCTTTCTGTTTCAAATACAAGTCAGAGCAGAGCTGATCTTGACAGAATGTCCTAAACACAGTGTTCCCAAGGAGAACCCTAAATCCACCCATTATCTGGGCGTGTAAGTCTAAATAACAGGGAGCTCCCTCAGGCTCGCCCTGTCATGGCTATGTAGCAAATGGAAACCAAAGGACCTGAAAACAAGACAGACACGAAGAGTGTTTTCCCTTTCCAATACCCATGGAAGGATTTACAAATTGGAAGAGGCTAAAAGGAACCAAGCAGTTATACAGTTGCGAGGAATTTCACCACGTTCATGGACCCGCATCTTCTGTCAGACCTGCGTTATGTCCTTACCTCACCTAGAAAGAATGTCTCCACAGCCCTACCTGGCTCCAACCCTGCCTGGATTTAGGATTTCATGGGTACTCAGGTGCCTGGCAGGAGCTCTTTGTCTCTCATCTGTGTTCTCATCTGCCTGGGGAAAATTCTCCTCAGTCTCCTCAAAACCACCCACTCTTAGCCTTTCTAAACTCCGTGGAGCTGACACAGCGCTGGCCAAAGCACTTTTCTTGTTTCTTTGTGCATATTTAAATTTAGTAGACATTTTATGCAAAGTGCAATCCAAATTAACTCATAAGTTAGGCAGTGCTCTCTTCAAACAGATAAGGATATATTCTGAGCACTTCTATATGAGTGAGGCTCATTCATATTTATTGAACACTGGAGAAGTGTTAGCCTGCTGCTAACTTGTTTTTTTTTTTTTTTAAAGAATTACTTTTAATGTAACTTTTCAAAGTAGTTTAGAATTATTGGATCATATTTCAAGCATTATGAACGAGTGGAAAAGTTAAAATTGATGACTCATTACCCAGGGGTCTATCATAGGCCTCTTCTTCCTTTTCTAGTTTAACAAAGTACATATATTTAATATTTTATATAGTAAACAAATATACAAAATGATTTAATTATTTATAATATGCATATTAAATGTGTTCTTTAATATTGAATTATTTTTAGTTTTTGTGTTTTGCCTACATACATGGATGTGCGGTGCCCATGAAGGTCAGAAGACAGAGTCACAGCCCTGGAGTTATGACTAGTCGTAAGCCGTCATGCGGGTACTAGGAACTTCGATCAGGTCTTCTAGAAGAGCAGCTAATGTTTGTAACCACTGGGCCATGTTTACTTAAGCAAATATTTTCTGGCCATACACTTTTTCATTTGCTCTATAAAACCTCATTACATGAAATTTTCATTCCAAAAATAGTAAGTTAAATTTTACAATAAACTGAAAAAACTGGGAGTAAACTAAAAAAAAAAAAGTAACAAAAACTCTCCAGAATATCACTTTATTCCAAACAATTTGTCTACTTAACTTGTTCCCTGAACCTCATAAGAAGATAGAAATCAGTTGAAATTGCCCTCAAGAGGTGTGGGAGACGAAAACCACATGTAGGTTTTTGGGATTTTTTTTTTTATGTGTGTGGGTGTTTTGCCTGCAGGTTTATATGCACACTTGTGTGTGCAGTGCCCAAAGAAGCCAGAAGACGGCACTGGATACCCTGGTATTGGAGTTACGGATGGTTGGGAGCAGCTCACATAGACATTGGGAATTGAACCTGGGTCCTCTGCAAGAGCAGCCCGTGCTCTTAACCCCCGAGCCATCTCCTAGCCCCAGCAAATGCTACTTTATAATCGGAGTACTAACAACTTTTAAAATAGCTGTGCTTGAAGTGTATTATTTGATGTGTTTTACCTCTGCTCTAAGAGCCCCATCTTTATGGAAGAACAAGAGAATACAAACTTCTCCAGACTGACCACCAGGCGGTCTCTTCCTGTCCTCCCAGGACTTCATTAGTGAAAGAATTTACTACAATGTTATCTTCCGAGGCAACTCTGACTTTTTGGAAATATCTAAAAATTGGTTTTGGATATTAAAATAAATTTTATTATTGAGTACTTTATGCCTAGAATGTCCATGCCGAGTTTAATTCAGTGCCCTTATTATACAAATGTACTTCTCCATTTCAAATGGCATTTGAATGTAATCATCCCCATTGTGAATATTTTTCTTCTGAGCAAACTCTGTCCGGTGACTTCAGCTGTTTGGCATGTTTCATGTCTTCATGCTCTTTCAGAAGTCTGCTCATCTCCCTCTGTTTATATTCCAATTTGATCAGTTTCTTCCTAAAGTGCTTTGTTTAGAACTGAAGATGATAGCTCAGATGAATGCTAGACATTCTCAAGTAGAGGGAACATGTCCTTCGTGTGCTCAGACTGAAGCTTGCAATCCGTCACAGAGCAGTGTAAGGTGGGGAGCCGGCATCTGATCCCACAGTGCTGTGCGTGTACCCCCTTTCATCTCTCGCATCATTATTTCAGGCGTGGCTTTGTGACGCTAGAGCCTTTTTCATTTAGAAAAGAGCCACTAAACAGATATGACAGTCACCTTGAGCAGGTGGGGAAGCCACAGCTTACAATCCAGCTGCCTACGGGAACCTGTCACGCTCTCGTGCTACAGGAAATACCGCAGTGTGAGGGGTAACCTTAAGTGAATAGCATTAGAAAGAACTGCATTGCTTTAACTTCACTGTAGGGAGATTGCTCAGCTAGGGTTTCTGTTGTTGTGAAGAGATACCATTACCGTGACAACTCTTATAAAGGAAAACATTTAATTGGGGGGTGGCCTCCTTACAGTTCAAAGGTTCAGTCCATTATCATCATGGTGGGACATGGGGGCATGCAGGCAGACACAGTGCGGGAGATGGAGTCCTACATTTTGTAGGCAACAGGAAGTGGTCTGAGTATCACACTGAGCAAAGTTTGCGTATATAAGAGACCCCAAAGCCTGCCCCCAAAGTGACACACTTCCTCACTCAAGGCCATACCTACTCCAGTAAAGCCACACCTCCTCATAGTGCCACTCCTCTTGGGGGCCATTTTCTTTCAAACCATCACAGAGCTCAGGAGAGTGGGAGGCTTCAGACATCAGAGCTGATCTCTGCAATAGGCTGTAGGATGGGAGTGGGGAAGTTGATTCCCGTGAGGGGATTGAGAACTCTAGTGGAATGCCCTTCTGTAACACAGGCTGAGACATCACCTCTTCCAAAGCCAAGAGTCAAATGACACTGGTAATGACTGAGCCAATGTCACTGAGACAGAGAGCTTAGAAGCCTCAGACCTGATGTCCAACCCTGCAGGTCACCACACCTGTAGAAAGTCACATTAGGTTTGGGTAGGACACTTCCTGCACTTCTCAGTAAGTTATAGGAAAATATTCAGAATTCATAGTATCAAAACAGTGATTTGTATTGAGGGGTTTAGTAGAAAATATACTGTAACCAAAGTTGTACACGGCATTTGGAAATAGCAGTTAGTATGTTAAATTTTTCATCACCATCACAGATGACAGTACAGGAGTTGACAAACTTATATTGTGTTAAAAGAAAACATTCTTGGTAGTTCTACAGACTCCGCCCCCCCAATAGGGAGATACTTTTTTAAGACATTCACTTATTTGTTCTGTGTATGTGTTGGGATGGGACATTCATGTGCCACCACATTGTGGGCAGCTCAGAGGTCAGCTTGCAAGAGTTAATTCTCTCCTTCTACCATGTGGGTTCTGGACGTTGAACTGAGGTCATCAGGGTTGGTGTCAAGCGCTTTTCCACCATATGGGTTCTGGACATTGAACCGAGGTTATTGGGGCTGGTGTCAAGTACTTTTAAATGCTGAACCATCTCTTTAGCCTACTGGAAAACCTTTTTTAAAAAAAGGATTTCAGTCCAGGGAATTAAAGAAAAGATTGGTTATCAGACCCGGGCCATTCCTTTGATAGATTGCCTCAAAAACAGAGTTTTGGTTTCCTCTCTTGCAGCACAGGCTATGAGGAGCAAGCTTAATTTAATGTTAACTGTTGACTCTGTCTCCTTAAATCCATTTAAAGGGGTGAAGTAGACACCGTGCACTAGCGAGGCAGACAAGAGAAGGAATTCAAGGCAAGCCCTCAGGCATTCACTAAGGGCAAACAGACCGACTAACCCAGTGTCGAGCTCCCTCTTTGTGGAAGACAGAGCTGTGGGAGCAGGTATGGACTGGGACAGAAGTTCAGAGCAGAGGTTCTCGGCCGGCTTGATGATCATTCTGAGTCTGTCCCCCACAGGGCTTCCCACTCTCACAACACAGTTCGACGTGTTCAAAGGCACTCTGAAAATCGCACCATGTCAGTATGAAAAAACAATACAATGTTGTGTATTAGAATCCCAACAAAAGGGCGCCGTCAGCAGGCTTTGACTGTTGAAAAACAGAAGCGCAGAATGATAATCGTAGGGGATGTCAGGAAAAGTCTGAGAAGTTGACCTGGGAGGATTGGTTGCAGCTCTGAAGGCAGGTGAGGTAGAAGAAAAGAAATCCACGTGCAAACGGATGGGCAGGAAATTGTAGGGCTTATGCCATAAAATAGAATGGATACAATGGGGGCGGGAGAGATGGCTCAGAGGTTAAGAGCATTGCCTGCTCTTCCAAAGGTCCTGAGTTCAATTCCCAGCAACTACATGGTGGCTCACAACCATCTGTAGTGGGGTCTGGTGCCCTCTTCTGGCCTGCAGGCATACACACAGACAGAATATTGTATACATAATAAATAAATAAATATTTTTTAAAAATGGATACAATGGAGTCATAGTTTGCAGGAGGCAAGGGAAGCAGAGGTGGGACAAGTTGTATTATCTAATATGAGTTTTGAGGTACGAGATATTGAGTGTTACTCTTTTGTAACAAATGAAGGGCTAGTTCTAAACTGAAGCATTGGGATGGGGGACCCCATGTCTTGTCCTTAGTGTGGATGCTGGCACTGGCAAGGGCTTTTTATTCTGTTTGGCTAGGGTACCAATGTAACAAAATACTAACAAGTAGATACCCCTGGAATGTGACTGAAAAGACGACAGGCGGAACTGACTGGGCATGGGATCCCACTGACTGCCAAGGGGAAAGACTCAAAGACAGTTTTGAGGTTCTCTTTCCCAGGAAGGCTTAGGCAGATGCATCCTGATTTGTAGGGGGCATGGTTTGGGGGACCGATCTGAAATTTTCGTAGATGCTAGAGTTGCATTTTGTTAACTGTTCTGTAGTTAATGAAGCCCAGTCCTGGCGTGTACTTACTGCTGGGTTTCTTTGACAAAAGCAGCAAGGAAATGTATGGGGAAGGGAGGGAAGGTGTGTTCTGTCTGGGGCAGGTTGAGCTAGGTTTCCAGCCTTGAACCTTCCACAACGCACTTTAAGAGTTTTCTCAGGCATCTGTCTTCCTTACGTCAGTCGGATAGCTAGTTAGTAATTAGCCTTATCTCTTGGACCCGACCATAAACACTTGGGGGTCAAGGCCTGCATCTGATTTATGACTATAGACTATGAATATTATAAACACATGTCTAGAACGCAGTTGAAAGACAGAGTTTGATCTTTAGGGATGGCTGCTTCCTGCTTTTGGCTTCTCTATGCGTGTCTCGAACTTAGCTGTGCTGTACTCAGGGCTGATTTATTCGGTGTCCTTCACGCCTGACTTTACTAATTCAGCAAACACCTATATATATCACTGTTAACTTGTTTTGGAGTATGTACAATAAATGATGAGTCCTGTTAGCTCACGATCAGAATTTACAGTCTAACTGTCCTGCGGAAATCTCTGAGCAAACCTGCCTTGTGGCGTTTCTTAGAAACGTAGTCCCCCCCCCC